>JAZHYW010000317.1:0-21417 GCA_037355805.1 Ixodes ricinus
AGTCATGCCAATGTAAGTTCCCAGCTGAGATTATTTGCAGATGATTGCGCTGTGTATACGCGTTATAAAAACGGGGACGGTTCCGGACAACTGCAGGCATGACCTTGATCAAATAGAACATTGGCGCGGTGAATGGGGGATGCAACTTAACGTAAATAATGTGTATGTGATATCATGTTAGCTTCACACGTAAAAAAAATTAGACACAGATTAGTATTTAACCAATGAGCTAGTAACGAATGTGAATGAAGTAAAATACCTCCGAGTCATTTTGTCGTCCGATTGCACGTGGGATTCGCTGATTGATGATGTCATTATGAGGGCGAGTTGCACACTCGGAGTTCGTCAAAGAAACCTAAAAAAAACGCTAGACAACAAATAAACCAACTTTTAGCATATCTTCCCAATATAAGGCCAATTTCTTCGTTACGCATTCACTGTGGAGGACCCTTTAAAAAAAAAGAATCGCATTGACGGCTTCGAAAAAATACAAAATCATGCCGCACGCTTCGTCCTGAGTGGGCCAGTACGACCGTTTTTAAGCTGTAACTAACATGAAACAATCACTAGGATGGGCGTCGAGTGGATCTTCGGCGAGGCAATCTACGGTTGAAGTTTCTGCCCAATATTTATCCTTGAAGCTACTGGTATTAATAGCTCATCATGCCTCTTCAAACTAAATTATTTTTTTTCCAAACGTAATGATCATGTGCACAATATACGCGCATACTGTACTAGGACGGAGCTCTGCAAAAATTCATTTTTTTTGTGAGGGACGGTCAAGGACTGGAGGCAGCTTTACGGGAATGAATAGTTCGTGCTGCAAATGATGATATGTTATTCTCGTTATTTATCGCCCCCTGCTCTAATGCCTTCTAGGCGCTGCAGGAGTTCTCTGAATAATGATAAAAAGAACTCAGAGTATACCAAAGTGGTACTCGGAAAGTAAACCAGGCATGTAATAAAAGATTTGGTTTAACATTCGCTCAAAGAAATATTCGAAAAAGAAAATCACGGTAATATTGGGCGACAGATAGTGAACCGAATCACGAAGTAAGTCAGGTGGAGCTCGCAACAAATGAACTGGTGAGATATTAACTCAAAATAGGCGAGAGTTTGCCAAAATGTACCAATTCGTCCGAATTAAAGTGAATTTCGTCAATATCAACTCACAGTAATAAAAGTAGTAATTGATGGAGCGCACTACGAAGCAGTTTGTGAGAATATTGCTTCAAAGCAATCAAAAGAGTGGGCATGTGGAACAGCCAGTCATGCAGTCAGCTAACGCTTTCTGCTTTTCTTCGTACAGTTCACGGCGATGTTTCGCGGCTGTCCGGCCCTAACAAGCCCGTGGTATGCCTTGGAGGGAGCGCGCTTGCCGAAAGTTTCCGTGCTGCCACAACCAGACATCTACTCCTCCTGGCAACCTTGGTTTTCTGCTGCACTTCCAATCGTCGCGTCACCTCAGTACAGCAGTCCAACGGCATCGACGTTGACATCGTCACTGGATTTAAACTGCCGGCACGCCCCTCGGCCCTTCAGTGGGCATGTGGAACAGCCAGTCATGCAGTCAGCTAACGCTTTCTGCTTTTTCTTCGTACAGGTTGGTCCGTTTCCCTCTTTGCATTGTAAAAAATCCAACAACCTCTGTCTACTGGTGTTCCCATGCCCACAAGTGCTGTTTTTATGTTCTTGCGAATGTATTTCGGGTCTGAAGCTTCTCCTGTCTGGTGATATTGAACTTAATCCTGGCCCAGATAAGAAAGAAGTTCAGACAAAAGAGATGAGTGAGATGCTTGTTTTACTGAGAGGCTTAAACGCTCGTCAGGCAAATTTTGAAGCTGGACAGACCCGAATCATGGAGGATATTCAAGCTATTAAGACTGGGCAAAAGTCAATTGAACTAAAGGTAACCGATATTCAAGGGAGGCTTAGTACTGTGGAAGAAAAGATAGCCAGTCTGGACATTTTGGAGCGTGAGTTGACAGATGTGAAAGAAACTGTAACCTTCCTGTCACGCGAGAACGCCAGTCTGCGATCACGTCTTGATGAATTTGAGGACAGGTCTCGAAGAGATAATCTAATATTTTACGGTGTTCCCGACTCAAACTCTGAGACCTGGGCTGTATCTGAAAGCAAAGTGCGTGACGTCATTGCAAACGAAATGAAGATCATCGTTCCCCCTGAGGGTATCATTCGTGCACATAGACTCGGTCGTGTTTTTAACCCCAGTAAATGTCGGCCAGTTTTAGTGAAATTCTCGTTATTCAAAACGAAAGACCATGTTTTTTCCTCGAGAGGCAAACTGCGCGGTAGTGCCACTTCCGTCGCAGAGGATTTTTCCCCTGCCACTCGTCTTGCTAGAAGAAAGCTGCTCGAATTCGCTAAGGCTCATACACAGTCTTTTAGTCTACGCTACAACAAAGTGTTTTTTGACGACAAATGTTTTTCTTACTGCGCGGCCAGCGATGCCGTTTGTGAGGTCCGCGATTATATCACGCCGAGCACGAGTTACATTCGTGTTAATGCTGACCCTGTGGCTGATTTGTCAACGTCATCACAATAACATAACCTGATACGGAACAACTCTAGTCCTTATCTTTCAGTGCTTTTCACCAACATTCGAAGTGTTCTTCGCAATCGTGATGACTTGTCTTCAGCCATCGATTCTTCACTCGCCGACATTGTTGTACTCACTGAAACTTGGCTATCTAGTGTTGTACGTGACAGCGAAATTTTTTGTTGCGAGAAACGTTTCTCTTTTTATCGATGCGATAGGCTATCTAGGCGTGGTGGTGGTGTCATAATCGCGGTAAATGATAGCATTGAGTCTTGTCTTGTCAACATTGTTACATCTCTTGAGTTTATTGGCGTGCGTTTGCGTTTTAGCCATAAACAGGTTATTTTGTGCGCGTGCTACCGTCCTCCCAATGCCGCAGCAAACTTTTTTATAGATTTACACGATGCTCTGAATACAATTCGTACAAGGTTTCCTGCCTTGCCTTTGCTTCTTTTGGGCGATTTTAATCTCCCCGGCATTGACTGGTCTGGTCTATATCCTACCATATCTTCAAATTCTGCTGCGTGTTCCGAGTTTTTAAGTCTCTGCTCCGATTTTTCGTTAACGCAGATAGTTACTAGGCCGACTCGTGTTACGGCAACTTCTGAGAACGTGCTGGACCTTATTCTTTCTACTGCGCCTGATCTTGCATCCTCTCTTACGTATTTACCTGCCATCAGCGATCACTGTTTACTTCACTTTCACCTAAGCGCTCCTGTATCTGCCTTTACAAAAGCGAAGAATAACTCTTTTCTTGATTATGGCAAAGCTGATTTTGAGGCTATAAACAGCGAGTTGGCGCAATTCCTTGACTTTTTCCTATCCAATTTTTTTGAACGCTCTGTCGAGGTTAATTGGACAATGTTCAAAAATAAAGTCAATTCCCTTATCAATTCTTTCGTCCCACGTCGCTTTCTTACTAATAGCTCCACGTCCCCATGGTTTAATAGTGCCTTGAAAAGACTTTCAAATAAAAAGAAACGCCTGTTCCGCACTGCTAAGCGTACAGACACTGTTGAGCGCTGGGCGGTTTACCACAACGCAGATAATTTATACAGAAATGCAATTAAGGACGCTAAACAAACTTTCTTCAGCCAAACCTTGCCCCGTCTGTTATCAACTAGTGTCAAAATGTTTTGGAGCGTTATTAATGGCAAGAAAGACAAGGTTATTTTGCTTTATGACTCTGATGGCATTGTTATGTCTAACGATGACTCTGCAAAAGTCCTCAATGAGGTGTTTGTACAATCGTTTTCTAGGGATGTAAGCTGTTCTATTGTTACTTACCCTAATCATGATTTCTTTCCTATGGACCCGCTTGTGTTTGATTTTGATGGCATTGTTAAGCTGATTGACAACCTCAAAGTGTCTTCATCATGTGGTATTGATAATATTAACACTAAGTTTCTAAAGAATACTAAAATTTACAGTGCAATTTTTCTTACTAAGATTTTTGAGCAATCTATTCTTACTGGTGTCCTTCCTGAAGATTGGAAAACTGGCAAGGTGGTTCCACTTCATAAATCAGGCGACAAACACTGCCCCGACAATTATAGACCCATTTCCATAACCAGTACTCCTTGTAAAATGTTAGAGCATATTATTTATTCACATCTTGTTAAATATCTCGAATCCAACTCTTTTTTCTCGTCCTCACAGCATGGCTTTCGTAAATTTCTTTCTTGTGAAACACAACTTCTCGTCTTTACTAACGATTTATTTTCATTACTTGATCATGGATCCCAGGTTGACTGTATTTTTCTTGATTTCTGCAAAGCATTTGATAAAGTTTCTCACCAACTACTACTCTTCAAGCTTAGCAAACTCAACCTTGACCCTCAGATACTAACTTGGATTGAGTGTTTTCTTACAAATCGTTCTCAGTTTGTTCATGTAAATAACTCTAATTCTTCAGTGTCTTCTGTTACTTCTGGCGTCCCTCAAGGCTCCGTTCTAGGTCCTTTGTTATTCCTCATTTACATCAATGACTTGCCGTTGTGTGTCTCATCATCGCTTAGTTTGTTCGCGGATGACTGCGTTATTTATCGTAAGATTACTAATGATTCTGACTCTCTCCTTCTTCAAAACGACTTAAATGCTGTTCTTGATTGGTGCAAGCTGTGGTCCATGACACTTAACACTAAAAAATGTAAAACAATGAAAGTGTCTCGCCGTAACACTTCGCCTTTTATCTATCATCTTGATAACGTTTCTTTAGAATGTGTGACTTCATATAAATACCTCGGTGTGCATATTACTTCTAACCTCTCCTGGCATATTCATATTAACCACATCATTGCTAATGCCAATTCTATGTTAGGCTACCTAAAACGTAACTTTTCTCTAGCGCCAGTTTCTCTCAAACTAATATTATTCAAATCTTTGGTTCGCTCAAAATTAGAGTATGCAGCTTCAATCTGGGATCCTGGTCAGACGACGCTCACTTCCCATCTCGAGTCAGTTCAGAACCGCGGCGCTCGTTTCATACTTAATAATTATCACCGTACAGCTAGTGTATCATCCATGAAATCTCTTCTCTCCTTGCCACTGCTTTCTTTGCGCCGTAAGTGTTCTCGTCTATGTCTTTTCTATAAAATATACAATTCTAACCCCATTCTTAAAGAGAAGCTCTTCCTCGTCCCACCTTACGTTTCTCCACGCATTGATCATCAGTACAAAGTCGGCGTTCCTCATTCTCGAACCTCAGCCTACCACGATTCTTTCATTCCTAGGACATCATCAGAGTGGAACCACCTTCCGGCGTCATTAATATTATTACCCTCGTTAGATGTGTTTAAAAGTGCTGTTATTAATTATTTTTGCGAAAGTGACCCGTGACCTATCATGTCTTCTATTACTGTTTTGATGTGTGTTTGTGTTTAAAGATGTGTTTAAAAGTGCTGGTACTCAATTATTTTTGCGAAAGTGACCCGTGACCTATCATGTCTTCTATTACTCTTTGTTGATGTTGTTGTTTTTTTCACTCACTCCCCTCTGTAACGCCCCCAGGGCCTTGAGGGTATGTAAATAAATAAAATGAAAAATAAATAAATAAATAATGTCAATTAAACTGTACACAAAGATGTGGATGAAAATATATATATATATAGTCAAAAGAGTAATAATATCGATAACTGAGCTAATAATATATGAACTGGTTTCATAATAAATCGAATAAATTAAGAGTAGAACCACAATTTTAATTAGCTGATATAAGTCTGTTGAGTAAATAGTAAAACGAAATAATCAAACTACTAATCATAACATTCATTTATTAGTTGAATGTTATCTCATTGTAATCAAGTCATAAGACATAAATTAGTGCGAATTCCAGTTCATTGTGGATAGATTATTCAAAGTGATCACAAAAGTAATCATAATGTGGCTCGTTCTCATGATAAATAGGTTAGTCTATAATTTTTCTCAATGTAATGTCAAGAATAATCATGATACCAATAAGGTCAAACCGAACTTCAAATGGTCAATATTGTAAGGACGGTTCGTCTTCTCGTCACGAAGGTGACAGAAGACGAACCGTTAACATAAATTAAAGGCTGGTTTAATTTGCGAACTTGTGCCAAACAAAATATGTAAGGAAAAGGCGTCGGAGCAGCGAGAAAGCGGGCGGCGATTCGGCGGCGTGACAGAGAGCGAGAGCGAGACTGACTCATCAACGACGCGGACGGCTACTTATCTACAGTGCGTAACTATCTCGAAAGTTCAGCAAAGAAGGTTCAAGCGTCGCGCGCTCAAGGCGAGGATGAACTGGCACTTTCGAGCAAAAAGCACAGGGAAAAGTTAAAGCTGTGCAGAGACTGAACGCGAATCTTCTTGAAGTCCGTGACCGAGCGTTGCTTTCTTTGCCTTCCGGGTAGCAATATAACTTTAAAGTTATGAAAAGAGTCAAGAGAATGTTAACTGAGCTGAGAATATATCACTCGTTTGTAGAAAAGTTCAAAGTAATTATGAGTGAGGATTATGTCAATTAAACCAATATATCCGAAACCAATAAAAATAACACTGAATTAATTTACTTAATTTAATGTAATGTGCGTGAAGAGTAGACGGATTTCAATGGAGACATCAAACTTTTCGCTGAACTTTATAATGTTGTCTTTGTAAACAATAACTCATAGTAAAAGACTGAGTAATGAAAAATATGCTTCTACAAAGTTGTTTGTCATTAATAGCTATGTAACCATGGAGTAATCAGAATTTCAAATGAGTTTCTAGGAAGTTTTTTTTTCTCAAACATTCGTCGAAGTAATTGTAAAAGTAGTAAAAATGTCTGTTGAACTTTTAATATGTAAATTGTCTTATTAATAGGTCAATGTAATTTCAAGTTGAAGTGATTTTAAGTCAGCGGTGTCAATAATAGCGAGTAAATAATAAATAGAGTCAACACGAATTGCAATTGGACTTATATCGTCTGAGCTGTATTATTAAACTCGAAGTAATGAAAGAGTTTAAACAAAACGTCAATATATCTAAAGTTCAGAGTGCCACTAAAAACTAGAGAATACCAAAAGAGTAATCAACATATCAATCGTGCAACTAGTAACTCCAAGTGATCGAAATACTGATAAATATATTAGTAGTCCAGAACAAAATATATTTGCTTAAATAATTGCTCGAATTTGTCAAAAGTCCAAGTGAAACACGACCACTAATGTCAAAAATGCGCATGTAGAGATTTTGGATTCCAAATTCCATCAACAGTACTAAATCGGGTGGCGTTAAGATTATTCTGAATGGCGCTTGAGTTGAATTCAATTGCACGAGTTGAACTCACCAACATGTGGAATAATATGAGCTTAGAAAGCTTGTAAATGCGTACGTGATGGTGTTCCGTACATGTTCAAGTTGAATTCAACGGCTTTATTTGAACCCTGTCTAACGTCGTAATAATGAATTTCGCAAACTTGTTCCAACTGAGGTATGCATATTGGAGCATTCGCCGGATATTTGTTTTCTTAGCTCGTAATAAGGTGTATGATTTTGAGTATTTACAATTTATTTTGAAATAGAAACATTTGCAAAGAGCATTAGATGCGGACTCTATAACGTTTGAATGCTGACACCGCTGATTTGGTCTTGTTTTCCACACAATACCTAAACTGAACCTAAAACCTCTTTTTTTCAAAATTGACACCCATCTGCCAAGAGCTACACTACTTCACAAACAATACCAGATCTTGACTCAAATGACGTTGATTGCTACAATCATTTACTATATAATAGAGCACATAGTCATAGCATATAACTTGTACTACACGAATGTCTTTTACGATACCATTAATAAATACCAAATATATAAGAACCACAAGAACAGCTCCTTGGGGTACCACAATCAACAAAATGTTTATGAAACGTGATGTTGCTTAATTCTACTTACTGTTCTTTGTTCGAAAGATATGCGCCTAGCAAAATGACGAGCGGTTCATTTTTTATTACCTTGTGTAGTTTAGTCGTTAGTTTTTCACACCGGAGCTTGTCAAGGGCATTCGCATGAAATATAGGAAAACGGTTTCAACCTGACTACCACTGTTCGTGGATGACGCAAAATTATATTTGGCATTTTACAAACTGTGTACTTGTAAAATAAAGACGCCTAAGGCACTTTTATGTTTACCTGGAATTCTTAATATTCTTTCATAATTTATTATGCAGGCCCTGCGCGGCGTAGTTCCTACACGATTAGAAGGTCGGTGAAAGAAGTGTCATTTTTAGGGCAAACGCGTACGTCTGCAATGAGAAAAAGCCAACCGAATCTAAGAGGCGCAAACCCGTATCTCAATTCTACAGATAAAGTGGTGGCGCAGATGATGTTCGCCCAAGGAGCCCAACGATTCTTCATTTCGTAAAACGCTGTGCCTAAAGGTACGTCGGACGTACCCGGATCCCAGGGTCTAAATATCGTCCGGACGAAACTGACGAGATATAAAACGTCGTGTGCCGTTTCGTTATCTGGCAGTCGCAATTTTTTTTTTTTGAGTTTCGAAAGAAATGTTTGAGAGTACGAAACTCACGGAAACATAGATCGTCTAGTGCCGTTTCCGGACGTTTCCTTCATTAGCCGCGTTTACACGACTCGACTTCAGCGCATCGACTCCAATCGTCCATCGAATGAAGCCGTCGCGGCAACGTTTACATGAATGCGCAGCAAGCTCCACGCGACGGTGGCGCCGCGCCGTGCCAATGTTCAAAGTTAAAGCTGCGTTTCCGTCGGCAGCCGCACCGCGTTTTCTGGTGAATCGAACGTGAAGGCATTTCGAAGCTTTCGGCGAGCGTAAAAATTGTGCCCGCAGTCTTCGGTGCTATGCAAATAGCTACGGGACGGAAGAAACATAAAAACACAGGCATTTTAGGCTCCGGGCCGGGCCGCCGGGCCACCCTGTACCTTAGGCGTCGTGTGTGCGCGAGGCCTGGCGAGCGAGATTGTTTCAGAACGCAACGAGGACGCCACCGCGCTTCCGCTTGCCGAAGCTTGCCGACCTTGACCGGATCAACCGAACCCCGAGGCCAAAAGGGCTCCGGCGCAGCCAAGAACGGCACAGAGGCAAGAGCTGATCGTCCTGCACTCCCATGCAGTGCTCGGAGCTCTCGGCGTCGTTCGTGCATGCGGCGAAGCCTGTAGGAACTACCTCGGACGAGCAAGCTGTGCTCCGCAAGGCACGTGGGCCGCCCTCACCGAGCAGCTCAACTATATACCGCTTACATATGATGACAATAAAAGCTCGCTTTTCTTCTTGGGAGAAAACTCAGGGCGACCACACGGGACCGCTCTCTGCGCCGCGGACGAGGTTAGCTGTCTCCATGTTCTCAGCTGTTTACTCTGCTCCTGCAGCAAGCGCCTTCTCATAATCCTCCCTTTCCAAAATGCGATGCGACCTCCGTTTGCATAGGCTGAATTAATGCACGTTCGTCTCGATCCACCTGTGTAGTGACTTGAATGCGATGCGCTTCATTAGCGCATTATGCCGTTTCCTTGACCGTATTCAATGCGACAACTGAAGTGGAGGCGACTAAGTCTCCTTCATGTAAACGCGGCTACTGGCGATCACAGCGCGCAGTGCGTGAAAAAAGGATCGGCAGGTCACGGTTCCTGCCAACCAATTTGGCGCTTGCATGGTGCAACATGCACCCACTGACGTACAAAACCGGCAGGAGAGAGCATTTTTGAGCAGCTTTCGGGTTTTCCTCCATCAATGACCCTGGAAATGTAAAACCGGTGATGTAATAATTCCGAAAAACTGGAAACGAGTCAGCTAAGCTTCCAGTGCATAGTACCATCAGCAAGCGATGACTGCTTTGACGTCACGTGCAATTTATATATACCAGACTAACTTACCCTATTGTAGGTCTACTACATATAGATTAATATTGTTTTTCCCCACGGAAGTATTGGTCACGCGTGCGAAGCACATGCACCCTATTTGTGATCGTAACACTTTTGTTGTGAGCGATGATGATGGCTTGTGGCTACTCGTACTGGATTAAAATGTTATGATTGTTCGAACGTTTTTTTAGAGCGAAGCTCTTGGGCGCCCCTTTCCCGCTTGAGCGGCGTCGGCGTCGCCCTCGGCGTCGGCATCGCGGTCGCCGTCGGCGTAACCGCGCGGTGGATTATGGGACCCGTGACGTCACTGATGACATCATCAGTTACGTCACTGATGACGTCATCGGTACCACAATCGCCATCGTCATCATCACTGATGACATCATCAGATGACGTCATCGTCACCCGCATCGTCATTGTCACTGATGACGTCATCAGTGATGTCACTGATGACGTCATCGGCATTCGCACCGTTATCGTCATCGTCAATGATGATGATTACGCCATCAGTGACGTCACTGATACCGCTGATGACGTCACTAATGAAGTCATCATCACGTGACCTCTAGGGGTCACGTGACCCCCGTGAGGTCACGTGACCCCGGTCACGTCACATGACCACCGTGAGGTCACGTGACCCTCGTGAAGCGACGGCGACGCCGCTCGGAGGGAGTAGTAGCAGACAGGATGAGGACCTGAGGAGGAGGCAGAAGGGGTATACTTTACCCTCAGTACCTTTCCCTCCTCCTCCTTAAGAACTGCGCTCTAATTCGGCATTACAGGAAGTTGTAAACGGTTTTCATTTTTGTTTCAGTCATAAATGCAAGTATAAGAGCGACTCCGCAACAATGGAGCGGCTGCGTCCGACGGACCTATGGCCATTTACCGCCTACATCCGACGTGTCTTTAGACTCCGGGCTCCATGTACGTCCGACTTATCTTTAGAGTCTGGGATCGTGATACGTCCGACGTTTCTTTAGACGCAGCGTTCGTAAAAATGTATAGTTGCTAACAAAGCAGTACACTTGTTTTGGAATTTCTTTTTATTCATATTCAATGTGACATTTCGTGTTGTATCAGGTTGGGCACGGAGGGTTTTCTTTTATAAACAAGGGGTGCTTAATGGTGTCTCTGAAATAAGATGCGACGCTCTCGGTTCGCCAGTAGCCTGCGGCGTGGGTGAAATGGGAGCTTGCAGCGCATCTTCTTGTGGAGTCTTCAGATTCCAGATTAAACAACGCAATTCCAATTTTTAGTCGTGGAAACAGCTTTGTTGCTTCGCAGATCTGAAGTGAAAGGTATTATAAAATGCACAGGAATGGCGGAGTTAAACACTTTTTTCCACGGAAAGCATCATTTGTGCAACTATGCCGAGGACAAGCTCAGTGTAATAATTGTGGTTACATGAATATCTCGGAGAAAACAAAAACAATCATGTTTGTATGTAGATGCTTGTAAGAAGTGTCCGTAGTGCAATGCTGCCTACATTGCCGATACAAAGTGGGAGCACAAGCGACGTCCGGCCGATGCAAATCGGACACATATTGGACATCTGGACGATACCTGGCCGAAAGTCCCGATCTGTGCAATACTCGCTCGACAATGCGCGGATACTACGCCGGTGAGAAGTCAGCGGTACGCCGATACTTGCCAGATGTCGAGACGTGGTGCACAACTTCTTATTCGGCCCATTCAGGAACCGATGTTTAGCCGGCCCTTGCACGACACCGGCCAAGTATCAACGTGCTGCGTGGGAACCTCCTTCAGCTCCTCGCGGTCGCACCTGCTGGAGCTTGATCAGCAGCAATCTCGGCTCTCACACCCGTGGCTGGTGGCTCAATCCTTGCTACTGATTGCCGTTTTGTTTGAATATTGTTCAGCGGCAAGAAACTGACCGACCTACACATTTCGTTCTTGCTTTTCTCCTGTAGTTTGTGTCACGTAAAAATCTACTGTTTTAAAAGCATTTCGTTGCGACACACTCCCTGAGGCGTCGATTCATAGGATTTGAGGGTAGAAACGAAGGTTAGCTGCCATTGCCTCTACCTACCGTGTTACGTCATTTTCAGCATTCGGCAACTCGCGGCAGGCCGACGTCAGCGACGCCTTGTATCGTGCACGTCGGAATAGGTCGGATGGGTTTCTGCGCCCCTCGTCTTCACGTGGCAGCAGCGTGGGTAGCAAACTCTGTCATGCACGTGGCAATACGCCGCTAATACCGGGTTTCGTCATAGCGCTCCCCAAGTATATGAGGCCCCTAGCCCATAGGACGACACGAGCACAGTAGAAATCTCGCGGCGTACGTAGAGAATCGAGTTTTCTATAAGTAACGTCATATTGCGTTTTTTTTTGCTTGTAGTGCCATTACGGCCAACAAGAAAAGAAAGAAAAAGAAAAATATAAAAAGACGTAAATTGTTTTGCCTTTGAAAATACTTGATGTTGTGTGTGGCGAAAATATTGGATAAGTTAAAGAGAAATCCACACATTTTATTTAATATTAAAATTTATAATAAAAAAACATGAAACCCAAGTTAGTGATTTGTAAAACGGCAAATACTTTCATTGATAATAAATGAAAGATTTTTTGGAAATCCGTGACGCGAAATTAGAGCGCAGCAGGTAAGCAGGAGGGGGAGGGTACGGAGGGGGAATTCTCCTCCTCCTTTCCTCGTCCTCGCGTCCTCATCTGCTCCTCGTCCTCCCTTTGTTTCCTACTCCTCCTGCTCCTAACCCTCACCTCCTCCTCCTCCTGCTCTCCTGTACTCCTCCTCACCTTTTCCTCCTCCTCCTCCTCGCCCCTACTTCTAATAATCCTTTCTTCCTCCTTGCACGACAAGCGCGTCGTGCAAGGAGGAAGAAGAACGTCTCAAGTTTTTTGTTTCTTTTGCGTTGATTCTGATAGCAGACGCACATTTGAGCAGTGTCTTGGATGGCCAGGGCTTCAATTACTTCACCTTGGCCATTGCCATCGTGGACTGTAAGGTCAAATGTGCGTGAGCATCCCGTCTATTACAATCCACGCGAAAGAAAATCAATACTTGGGACGTGGCACGAGCCGCATAACACCCCAATGGGTGCAGCGCGCGGATATGAAGGATGGCTTTTATCACTAGCTGTAGTGAAAAGGAAAAAGGAATACGAAGTATTAAATGAAGCAAGTTGATAGTCAGAGGTGTGTATGTCTTTCCCTCTCACGGTTTTTCTAACTTGTAATTGCTCAGCTGACCCTATTCAAATATGTACCAACCAGCTCAAGCAAAACATGTAGTACAGTGAATATGTTCATAGGTGACGCCTAACCAAGACATATGGACGTTATTTTGCCGCTGAATTTAGCGGGGAAACTGAAATATTGATGAGGTCACGTGAGGTTCATTTTCGCGCTAATTATTAGGAAAACAATTGTTGTTGAGGTCACGTGACGTAATTTTTCCCGCTGAATTTAGCGTCGAATTAAATGGCTGTTGAGGTCACGTGACGTCCCGTTTCTGCTAAATCTAGTGGAGAAACTGATTTTTTTACAGGTGGCGTGACCTCAAGTTATGTGACAATCATTTTCCTAGCTACATAAACAGGGGAATTAAGTTGCTGTTCAGGTCACGGTACGTCAAGTTTGCTGCTGCATCTAACAAATAAACTGTTTTTCATTGGTGACGTGACACTCTGTCATGTGCCGTCGATTTACCCTCCGAATTTCAAGGGGAATTGAATTGGTGTTGAGGTTACCTGACGTCTATTTTCTCTCTAAATTTACCGCGGTTACGCCGGCGCAGACGACGACAACGCAATGCCCGGAAATGAGCGCCTAAGAGACGCGCTGTAAAAAAAAAAAAAGAATGCAGAGTACCGGAAGCATATACACTGCGTAATTGTCAACGTGGCGTCGTATCTCGGGATCGAGAGAACAACCGAGTTGCGGCAGGACTGCCAGACGAAGGGGACTAACCGAGTGTACGGGTAAAAAAGCGCCAAGAAGACACGACAGAGAAGATGCACACAGACGGAGCACAGATTGTCAACTGTCAACAGCGATAGCGGCGTACGACGGACGTCGGACTTCTCGATCATAACTGTCGATCGCGGTACCAGCAAATGTGTCTAGCTTCGAAAAAGAAATAATTTGGCGATCTAAAAATTTGGATTTATTCCTTGCGACAAGCCCGACCACCAGGCTGGTTCGAGCAAAGACGTCCCTGAGTTGTCGCCCCCGCTCCTGGCTGAATGCATCGCAAGTCTATCGAACACGAATTGGTAGGAGCTCGAACACGCTAACGTCAAACACGATGTGCGTACTTGGTGTTGAATATGGACGCGTACGATTTGTTTTCTAAGTCCAAATGGGGTCAATGCGTGGTGATGTTTGTCATAGAGCCTGTAGAGTGCCTTCGCAGCAGGAAAGCGGCACCGACACATTTTGATCTACAGACGAGTGGCTACATGACTGCGAGCGAGGAGTTCCTGTTCGTGTGAATAAACATCACAATGTCGACATCTCTGTCAGCATCGCCCGTTCGGAGAAGCTTAAGGAAACAAATTGTGGTCGGGAGTAAACGCGTCATTTTTGTCAACTCTCTGCTGCCTTATATTTCTATCTTCTCTAGTCAACAATGCGCGTCTATACTCCGTGTCGTTTTCTTGATTTCGATTTCGAGCAGTTACGATTTTTTTGATTTATTAAAAACTATACGCAACTCTGTATCAAGATGCCGATTTGGTAATCTTCTGATAACATAGTTATTTGCCCGGCAAAAAAGAAAGTGTCATTGTTCCTTTAAGAACGGCCAGTATTCTGGAAAACATGGCGAGATAATCGCACACACAGTGATTCCAGCCAGCTACTGCTGTACCAACAATTACCGGTGAACTTGCCTAACAGTGCAGCGAGCATTATGGTTTCCATATAAAGCAAACAATGCATAATTCTATCCTGTTATTTTGTTTTGTTGTTGTTCTTCATTTGCTTATGTGCAATTGAATTATTTGTTCGTTGCAAACTTTAACCAAAATTGTGTTTTGGTTTCTGCAGATGAGCATAAATGAGCCCTCTCTTCTAGGGGTTCCCTGGTGATAGGGCTCCTACTCTCAAATTGATGTAATGTCAAAAATAAACAATCGCCTAGATTTGCAACGCTTGATCGCGTGCTGAACTCGAGGCATTCCTAACGTTTGGCTGCTCCGGTGAGGGCAGCGATGTGACTCGAGCCTTGTGCTAGTGGAATGCCCGTCAGGGCATTGATCACCCGGAGCCCTAACATAGTTCCTTCAGAGCTGGTGTCCACTAAATAAGCTTTGCTTGAGCAACGTTATGGCGGAAATCACGTGACTTTGACGCCATTTTAATGCCCGTCACTGCGTCATAAAGTCTTCACAATAAATAAAAGAACGTCCCCCCTTATTGCTAACATTAGACTATGATAGGGAGGTTCCGTGTGTTTGCCGTTGCTGCGAGTGTATTTAAGGCACGTTAGAGCATGTAATCTTTTTTGATGTGTCGAATTGTTTAGCTGAATATCTCTGCGTGGTACAGCAAACTTGTTTTCTTAATTAAAAATGATTAAATTAAATCCTATAGGGTACTGTATCCAACCACTAATTTATAGCGTAGCTTTGAGCTCGTTCAGAGACATGTTTGCTACGTAAAATTCTGCGCAGGAAGTTCTACGACAATATTTTGTGTTTCTAAAACCGCCAGTCCTTACCTTCCACTTTAGTGTCCGATCGTCATCATATCCCACCACCCACCCCAATGTGTAGGAATACACGAGTATGGTGTGCTGGGGATCGTGAACATCATTGCTCGCATAGTTGTAACTTGATTTGCACGCCTAGCAAAGAAAACAAGCAGTCTTCTTATAAACAATACATATCCATTTTTCACACATGTAAGGTGTTTTCTCCTAGAAGCTTGTAAAATACGAAGAAAGCATGCCAGAGAAACGCGTATCTTGCGAATTTTCACAAAGGCTTTACTTAGCGTAAAATTACATTAAATTTCCTGTATTTTCTTTTTTTTTGTAGCTGCGTGAAATATTATTAATCTGCAAGATATAAGTCAAAAGTTCACGTATTCACCGAACAACCACAAGTTAAGCCGAAACCTGGCATTTCTTGTGACTGAAGTTGAAATAATCTAGGTTACAGCCGAAGCACCAGGCAGTGAGCCATAGCCATTGAATTTGTTTTTGGGACAAGTTATGGCTAATATATTCAAATCTATGCAAAGCGTAATAAATTCGTCAAACAAAGTTTTTGCGGTACTTCAAGGCCGCAGGTTGCCCCAAAAAGCGTTTGGGACAAAATGTACCTCCATGTGTTCTGGTGCCTTATACGTTAATATGCACATAATTTAAATAAATTGAATTCCTTCAAATAGCGGTGTGTACAGAAATAATAAAACAATAAATAATCTGAGACATTAGAAACCAATCTACATATCAAATTAAATTTAAAAAAACGCTCCAGATTACAAGAAGGAAAACATTCCCATCAACTGCGTGTACTATACTTTGTTAAAGAAGCATTATGGTAGGTATTCTAGGAGGACATTACTTTTTATCACTTTAGGGTTTAATTGGTACCACATGAGAACCTGACAATGAGTGCCAGATGCAGTTACGGGCTTGACAGTTAGTCAAACCAGCGCGGTTTATGCTGAGATAATTTGAATTGCAACTAAAAAAAACGTGTTGCGTGCATTACTCTTGATCCATGAGAAACTTGTAATTACGCTTCATTTCAAAGTGGGTTCGTAAAATTTTAACCGAAATATAAGATGTTCGTTAAGCAAACGCACGAATGTAGGAAAACCTGAAAAGCGAGAAGTGACTCATGGTTTTTCTGTTACCAAGAGTGTTTCAAACCCGTGCCTTGACAGTTAGTCACAGTTTAATAATGATTACAGAATGGCGTCATTTCAGTATTATTATGGCACCTATACGTGTAGTTTACCTATTACAAGTAGGTGAATTACGGCTAATAAGGTTATTTGGCATTTGTGTAATATGTATGTTAGTGGAAATCACAAGAGTGTCCATTACTGTTTGAAGGAGACTTGGGTGGTAATCCGTAACAACTAGCGGATTGCTTGTAATCTGTTGCTTTCTCAAGTAATATTGTAGTTGACAGGTTCCTTTTTGCGGCAGTAATTTGTAAGTTAAATTGGTTACAAAAATTTTCGGGAATGTTTACTTTAAATGCTCGTTACTTTTATAACAAATATGAACGTAGTAACAGGACATAGAGCTATAGGAGTGTACAACATCCGCTCAACGAAGGCAAAAAAATTGCGCTCTCGCTGAAATGATAACTCGGTCATGCTTAAGCTGATAGTACGTCAAAGCTTCAGGCAGGAGAGCGCAGCTTCAAGTGTTACGCTCACGCTTTAAAGGCCTTTTTTCAATACGGAGGTTTTGTAGATCTTTTCCTTACCTCCAAATTTTCTAGAGGACGAACACGATGCTAATGAGCATGCTCTACGCCAGCTTTGTCTGCAGAATACCATTGATCATTTGTGTTGTTCGCTAGCTTGAGGGATGTCTGATGTCATTTCAGCTTTCCGTACCATCTCAGCTTACATATAAGCGGACAACAGTTACATCATTTCTCTTAAATACATTTTTCTTTAACAAGACTACCACAAAGCCTGCGAATGTCGAATGGAAAGTACCGTTGCAGTACAATTTTGATAGCCTGAAAACTGCTTGTATTGCCCCGAAGGTACGTTTCAGGCTAGTTGGTTTATTGAGTTAAACATAAAAATACGCAAAAAAGACAGTAACGCGAGCCAAACAAGTATATCTCCTATCCTGTTCACATTGTATCCCCGCTTTTCGCGCTATTTAAATCTTTTTAATGGGTCTACGGGAAAAGTACCGTGAAAGCGAATTTTTATGTAAGGAGTAAAGTAATCTTTTACTATTCAGCGAAAGTATTTTACAACGGCAATCTATTGCATTTAAGGCTGGACAATTTGTAACGCTAATGCGTTACATTTTACAAAAAAACAGGCACAATGCTGTTTAAATGTGATTTAATTATAACAGTTAATATTTTCCCGTACTTTTTAATGGCATTTTTCGTTTCTATAATTTTCTATTCAAACGTTTATGAACCAAGCTTCCGAGGTTGACAACTGCTGTATTATAAACGTAGGTGCGACTCGATTCAGTGGTTTTAATCCGCTAAGAGCTAAGAGATAGTAGAAAATTCCGGTTTCTAATCCAGGAGCAAAATGTTTTGTTGTTAAAATTTCAAGTAATGAGAGAAGTAAGTCACATCTTCAAGTGACGACCAATTACTTTTTCTATTCACAAATTATTTTAAAATAATTCTTTTTTAACTGAACGTAATATAATTATTATTGAATACTTCTTAGAGCAACATGTACAAGAGTCACTGCTCCAAACAGGCGATAACCACTGAAAGCCTGCTCGGGCCATACTGGGCCATACCCATGAGCTAACAAACGGCTAACTGGTAGTAGAACATGACGAAAAGACGGCGGGCCCAATTTGACGCCGCCTAATCATTACTTCAAATGAATGCAGATATCTGAGTGATTGACAGGCGCCTGATAGGGTTTCGCCGTCCTCCTGACAGGTCGCCCCACCAGTCGCACTTCCGGTCACGCTTCAGTATGACCTCACGGTGCCTCCAGTAGATATCCCCTAATACGTGGCACAATTAAAAAAAAACACACTTAAAGGATTGAACTTTTGGTGACTAATCAGCTGCAAGCAACTCTTCAGACCTAGGAGGGTGCCACTCTCTAAACATGGTTCGAGCAGGCCAAGTAGACGCTGCCCCACCAACGGTAGAAAGATATTCGGTTGAAAGGGTAGGATGTAGAATTATTGGACATGCGTACAGACATAGAACATGAGTAGTAAGAAACATGTACGAAGTCGGCCACCTGTCAATCAACGCCCCAGGGGGCGGGGCCAGTCCCGACCAATCACAGAGCAGCAGGGCGGGGCCTCTTCCCTCTCTCCCATCCCAGTGACCAATGGCGGGGCTCGGCCAGCGACCAATCGACCAGCGCCCTCGCGTCACGTGCTCGGTATGGGTGTGAGGTCACGTGTCAGGCGCGCGCCAGAGGCGTGCCATGACCTCAGACCTCAAACCGCAAACCTCAGACCTGCAAACCTCAGACCACAAGCCAGGTGTTGTGGTCATCACCTGATAACAACCCCGTGATGTCACACAGGGCGCTAAGGGCGTCTTACGTGTGATGGGTTCGAGCTGCGTCCGACAGATGGCGCTCACGTGATGTCGCACAGGGTTTGTGCTGCATCCGAGGAGGGCGCTGCGCTGCGGTCACATGACGCAGCACAGCGCCACGTGTCACGTGACCGTCACGTGCTATTATTTGAATCGCTGGGTGGTAAATGCCCACTTTATTCGATTAAAAAAGGCTGTGCGGGCGACGGGGACTCGACCTCTCCCCTTGGGTACAGCAGCCCGACGCTCTATCCCCTGAGCTACGAGCACAATGCTTCCCGGACCGCTTAACTTGTGGTAGTTGTTCGTGTGTGTGTGCAATTCATGATAACAACCATGTGATGTCGCACAGGGTTCGATCTTCGTCCGACAGAGGGCGCTCATCCGACAAAGGGGTTCACCCACTGCCTACCGAAGACAACATAGATTTAATAAAGTCATTGGGTTTTAGAGACAGCGAAGGAAAAGTGGATTACAAGACAGTAGAGATTACCAAGCAAAGATAAAGTGAATGGTGGCAGAAAGCACGAGAAAACTAGATATTTTCTTATTAACTGATGACAAGGGGAGTTTATAGCCTCACTTTCTGTTGAGTGTGGAGTGTATATAGTTTTCACATTTAAATATTCTAAGCTTAAATGAGTAAGACAAATTGGCTAGGTGGCGTAGGCTACCGCCCGATCCAAAGGGCTCAGCCGTATTCATCCATCCAACCATCCAACCGGGTTTGAGCTGCATTCGAGAGAGCGCTCACGTGATGTCGCACAGGGTTCGTGCTGCATCCGAGGGAGGGCGCTGCGCTGCGGTCACATGACGGTCACGTGACATTATTTGAATCGCTGCGCGGTAAATGCATTTTAATCGCTAAAAAGGGCTCCGCGCAATTCAGATCACGTGTTAGAGCGTTCGCAACGCTTGGATTTTGTAACGGAATTGCTGAGTCATTCACCGGAGGGCACTACAAGGATGACGGAAGGGTTCAATATTATTGAGTCATCTGTCAGGCGGGAAAATGCACTGTCACGATGACGACACAGATATGTCGCCGAGTGACGCGAAATGCATTGTCGCGTGTTTTCCCGGTGGGTCATGTGACCAAGGTCAACCTGATATTTGAATCGCTGCGCAGTTGACACCTCGGTTCATAGATGGCGCGTGTCTTTTGTTGCTAAGCGTCTTTGTTGTTAGGACATGAGTGACATCTTGCGTCGTGGGTCTTACCTAGCGCCATCTGGTGCTGAAAAGTTGAATTGCGCGTCTTCCTAAGGTTTGCCCATCCGTATTTTCGCGTGCGCGCAATGCGTGTGAGTTGCCGAATCTGTTTGTAGATGGCGCGCATCTGAATCCTTTTGCTGGCGTGAACACGCTCGACACCATACCCCATTGAGCTACGAGCACATTGCTTCCGAGACCGCTCGGACTCGTCTTAGTTGTCCGCGTGGGCAATTCACATCACGTGTTTCTCCTGCCACTTGGCTTTGGTAATACGGTTAAAAACGGGGATGCGTCATTGCCGCAGGTCATGTGACGGAGGTCGTGTGACGTCGCTGGGCGTTAACGTTGCTCGTCTTCCTATCACGTGATTTCGCGCGCGCGCGATTCAAGCGGTGTTCGCGAACTCGTAGCCTCGAGGCGACCCCTTAGCATTTGGGGTTTGTTCGACCCGATGGATTTCGGCGTCATGTGACGGTTCCAAATAGCAGCAGTAGCTGGGTCCCGCTACATTGGGCTTGAGGTGACTGTAGAATTTTTAACCTCGCGGGCCGTGATTGATGTTGTTACTGCGTAAGTTTTAAAGCGACCCCGTCAAAATTTGGCACCAGCTCGTAAAAAAAATACTTTCCAAAGACGCAGTGAAATTTGGGGATAGGCGTCATCTAGTGTTCAGACTGTGAAGTGTGGACCTCATTCAAATTGGCTGCCATCTGGTGGTAAAAGCTTCGACTCGCTATAAACTTTGGAAATCATGTGACTGTCCAATTAGCATCAGCCGCGAAATTGGGGGTGAGGTGAGGGTTAAACTTTGAACCTGGCGGATCGTGTTAAATCTTGGTCCAGCGTAAATTTTTGAAGTGGACCTGCTAAACGGTGGGCCAGTCTTGAAACTTACAAACCGCGCTGGACCCAGTGATTTGTTTTTGAATAGACACCATCTAGCGTTAGAACTTTGAAGTCGCCAAAACATTGCTGACATCTGATGGTAAAAGTCTTCTGATCCCGCTAAATTTGTGGGTCATCTGAAGGTAGCCTGCAGCTGGATACCGCAAAATTTTGGGTGGGGTAAAAGTTTGAAGTTC
>JAZHYW010000318.1:0-33881 GCA_037355805.1 Ixodes ricinus
GACGAACACGGACGCGATTTCGCCCCAGCAGCGATTCCCACCACCGGACCCTACCACTTGGCGCCGCTGTTACCCACATGCAAGAAGGACGCAAGCATCATCTGGCAACCAAGACCACCCACCCTCTCCTCTGCAATGGAATATAAGCGCCTGACAGACGCCGCTTCACCGGGGCACGACACCGCTCGTAGAACGATGCACTTACGACCGCTTTTACTCCAGGTGACCCTACTCGCTGCCTTCTCAGCCGCTGACAACGCTGGCTTCCACGTCTACAACATACCGGACGAACACGGACGCGATTTCGCCCCAGCAGCGATTCCCACCACCGGACCCTACCACTTGGCGCCGCTGTTACCCACATGCAAGAAGGACGCAAGCATCATCTGGCAACCAAGACCACCCACCCTCTCCTCTGCAATGGAATATAAGCGCCTGACAGACGCCGCTTCACCGGGGCACGACACCGCTCGTAGAACGATGCACTTACGACCGCTTTTACTCCAGGTGACCCTACTCGCTGCCTTCTCAGCCGCTGACAACGCTGGCTTCCACGTCTACAACATACCGGACGAACACGGACGCGATTTCGCCCCAGCAGCGATTCCCACCACCGGACCCTACCACTTGGCGCCGCTGTTACCCACATGCAAGAAGGACGCAAGCATCATCTGGCAACCAAGACCACCCACCCTCTCCTCTGCAATGGAATATAAGCGCCTGACAGACGCCGCTTCACCGGGGCACGACACCGCTCGTAGAACGATGCACTTACGACCGCTTTTACTCCAGGTGACCCTACTCGCTGCCTTCTCAGCCGCTGACAACGCTGGCTTCCACGTCTACAACATACCGGACGAACACGGACGCGATTTCGCCCCAGCAGCGATTCCCACCACCGGACCCTACCACTTGGCGCCGCTGTTACCCACATGCAAGAAGGACGCAAGCATCATCTGGCAACCAAGACCACCCACCCTCTCCTCTGCAATGGAATATAAGCGCCTGACAGACGCCGCTTCACCGGGGCACGACACCGCTCGTAGAACGATGCACTTACGACCGCTTTTACTCCAGGTGACCCTACTCGCTGCCTTCTCAGCCGCTGACAACGCTGGCTTCCACGTCTACAACATACCGGACGAACACGGACGCGATTTCGCCCCAGCAGCGATTCCCACCACCGGACCCTACCACTTGGCGCCGCTGTTACCCACATGCAAGAAGGACGCAAGCATCATCTGGCAACCAAGACCACCCACCCTCTCCTCTGCAATGGAATATAAGCGCCTGACAGACGCCGCTTCACCGGGGCACGACACCGCTCGTAGAACGATGCACTTACGACCGCTTTTACTCCAGGTGAGTTACAACGATCACTCAAAATGTTACAGAAGCAGTAACCCCTGTCTACTTATTGTGTCGTGCCCCAACGACTTGTTGAATTGGCGAAAGTGGCTTGTCATTTGCGCCCAGACTTGTGTCAATGTTGCGCTATCAAATCTACTTTTGTTGTTATCAGGGGACATCGAGACTAACCCGGGTCCGGATGATTGCCCGCAACTGGCCTCAATACTTCAGACAGTGCAAAGAATTGAACAAGGGCAGTCTCAGTTATTAACGGAAATAAGGGACATAAGGGAAAAACAAACTCACACGGATGGGCTTGTACAAGAGTTAAGCTTAAGAGTTACGGCCCTAGAAGGGGAAATTACTTGTCTTAAAAGCCCAGTGCAGGGCGCTGAACTTCCAAGCAGCACTGTCCAGTCTCTCACTCAGCAACTAGAGGCACTCAAGGTATCGAGTGGCGACGCCAACAACCGACTGCGTAGGAACAACCTCCTGTTTTTCGGACTTCGAGATTCACAGTCGGAGACCTGGGCTCAGTCTGAGGGGATGGTTGTTGCGTTCTGTGCTAGGGAGCTGGACATAAACATCGACCCGAATAACGTAGAACGCGCGCACAGACTTGGAAAGTATGCCGAGAACAAGAACCGCCCTATCATTATGAAACTAACCCATTTCAAAGATAAAGAACGTATTTTAGCGCGAGGACCTAAACTTAAAGACACAAATTTCGCGATTCGCGAGGATTTTTCAACGGATGTTCGCCAGGCCCGTAGCAAGCTCATTCAGTTTGCGAAAACGCAGAACACGCCTTTTAAACTTCGCTTTG
Source organism: Ixodes ricinus (assembly GCA_037355805.1). Taxonomy (NCBI): domain Eukaryota; kingdom Metazoa; phylum Arthropoda; class Arachnida; order Ixodida; family Ixodidae; genus Ixodes; species Ixodes ricinus. The sequence goes on from JAZHYW010000318.1 coordinate 2,177, forward strand.
ACAAGCTTATCATTGGGAACTCGTGTTATGCTTACGACATCGCTTCAGGAGATGTGAAAAGAACTAACCGATAGCAAACAAAGAAAAACGGACCGCGTAACGCTGACTGTAGGCAAAGCTTATCAATAAACAAATCTCGTCTAGTAATTCAGCCTCGTTGTGCAAACACTCCCTTTCATTGTTATTCACTAATATACGAAGTGTCATTGGCCACCGTGAGGAACTTGTGGCCCTCCTTGACGACAGCAACCCTGATATTTTGGTGTTGACGGAAACGTGGTTACGACCTGATATCTCAGATAACGAGGTGTTGGCTGACAACACACAATATCAAATTTTTCGCAATGACAGAGATAATAGGCGAGGTGGTGGCGTACTGATAGCCACAAACAAAAACTTGTCGTCGCGTGTCATTCAAACTGACAGCTCACTTGAAATCTTGTGGATTTCCGCATCTTTGCTTACCAGCGAAATAGTATTGGGCGTGTGTTATAGGCCTCCCGATTGCGACTCACTTTTCACTGAAAAACTTCATGACAGTCTAGAAAAAGTTCAACGTAGCCACCCCAAATGCAATGTTTACTTGTGTGGTGACTTCAACTTTCCAACGATCGATTGGACTGTTCCAACTTTCCCTACTTGTGAAACCAGAGCATTTATTGAGACAACCCTCTGCTTTAACCTCACCCAAATGGTCGACCAACCAACGCGCGGCTTAAACATTCTCGATCTTGTCTTTACATCCGCACCTCAAACAATCACTTCCCTTTCCTGCTCAACTGGCCTCAGTGATCATTGTTTGTTACAAATCTCTTTCCCTACTTTCCCATACCCGTAGTCCTATTACAAAACAAATTCGGGCGTACAACAAGGCTAACTACAGCGGAATTAACACCGGTCTCTGGTCCTTCTATGAATCCTTTTCTGAAGCCTTCTCTGCTAGATCTATTGACGATAACTGGACCTTATACAAAACAAAAATAAACGATTTAATTAATACCTTTATCCCACTTGTCAAAATTAGGTCTGATAAGAATCAGCCCTGGTATAATCGTCAACTCGAGAGCCTACGGAATAAAAAGAAAAGACTCTACTCATCAGCTAAGCGACTGGCAACAGACATCGCTTGGTCACGCTACTTCAGTGTTAACAAAGAATATGTCACACGCTTGCGACAGATAAAAAAACGCTTTTTTAATGATGACCTGCCTTCAATACTAAAAAATAATCCCAGAAAATTTTGGCGACTCATATCACCTAACGAGAACCCCTGTGCCATACGATTAACGACTGACGAAGGCACACGTATTCTAGAGGCTGATAACCCGATGGTCCTTAACGACCACTTCGAATCAGTCTTCACCATTGAAGACACGGACAACATTCCTCCAGTTGGTGAAGTCGACTACCCTTTTATGGCGCCCATCGCTATCTCTGCACACGGCATTGAAGTGCTTATCGACGACTTAAAAATATCTATCTCCACTGGCCACGACAATATAAATTCAAAAATTTTAAAGAACACCAAAGAAATCTCTAGTAAAATCCTTTGTCTACTCTTCCAACAATCCCTAGCCACAGGCCAAATTCCCACCGATTGGAAGATTGGCAAGATTATCCCGATCCACAAAAATGGTGACCGAAGCCTAGTTGCAAACTACCGCCCTATATCCTTGACGAGCGTGGCATCCAAATTGCTCGAGCACATCATATTCTCCCACACAGTATCTCATCTAGAAAATAACAATTTTTTTTTATGAGAAGCAGCATGGTTTTCGTAAAGGGTTTTCGTGCGAATCACAACTAATAGAATTCACTCACGACATTCACATAAACATGAACCAGTACACTCAAACTGATGCCATTTTCTTAGATTTTTCCAAAGCATTTGATCGTGTTCCTCATTGTCGACTACTCGCTAAACTCTCTTCACTTCACATTGACTCTCTTACACTCTCCTGGATACGTAACTTCTTAACGCTACGACGCCAATACACAGTGTGCGGTAATTACCAATCTAACATGTCTGATGTAATTTCTGGTGTGCCACAGGGAACCGTGCTCGGGCCTCTTCTTTTTTAATATACGTCAACGACTTACCCGATTCCATCTCGTCCAAAATACGCCTCTTTGCGGATGACTGTGTTATTTACAGGCAAATCACAAATCCCAATGATCACATAATGCTCCAGCAAGACCTAAACTCCATCAGTGCTTGGTGCGACAATTGGCTTATGTCTCTTAATGGTTCAAAATGTAAGGTAGTAACTTTCAGTCGCAAACAATCGCTATCGCTTCATTCATATCTTTTACACAACTCACCCCTCTCAGTCTCATCCTCTTACAAATACCTTGGTGTTCATCTCTCTGACAACCTATCCTGGTCTAACCACATCGACGCCATTACAAGTTCTGCATCCAAAACACTGGGATACTTGCGACGCAACCTTTTCTCTGCACCCCCCCATCTACGCAAGTTAGCGTACGAGACATACGTTCGCCCCATACTTGAATTTGCTTCCGCTGTATGGAACCCCCACCAGAAATACCTTATCAATCAGATCGAAAGCATCCAAAATCGTGCAGTTCGTTTTATAACATCAACCTACTCTCGCCAAGCAAGTGTCTCTTTTCTTAAAAACTCTATCCTCTTACAACCACTTGAAATGCGTCGCACCGCTGCCCTTTTATGCATCATTCATAAATCACGCTATTCTAACCCTAACGTTATCGCCCCCTGCTTGAGCCTCCTAACCGAACATCTCGTCGTTTAACTAACAGCCGAAGTTATAAGCGCATTTTTGGTCATACATCTGCCTTTAATAACTCCTCACTACCACGCGCAATCATGCACTGGAATTCTCTTCCCGATCACATAACCGCACTTTCCGACCCTACAGCATTCCGAGTAGCTGTTTTAGATTTTTTAATACTATTTAGTTTTCGTTTACAGTGATGTTCTTGCCCACATAATGAAGTGTTATATGTGCTTGGACCCTACAATTTGTATAATACATAATTTTGTTAAAGTGGCTTTTCAGTTGTGTTATTGCTATCCTGTTGGTACTGTTCTTTTTTTTTTAAGTGTTGACTATATTGTAATCTGACCAAATCCCCCCTTGTGTAATGTCCAGAAATGGACCTTCAAGGTATTATGAATAAATAAATAAACATAGTTAAATCCCTTGCCCTCCACAACTCCGCCTTAAATTTGACATTTTCGGTCTCTTCGTCCCAACAATTTGTGGTGTCCTGATAATGTTCTAAAGGCACTCAAGATAGTTCATAGGTAAAGACTCTCAACGAACATTCACGAACACTTCTGGCTTACTGAACCAGTCACCGCGCCAGAAAGCAACGCATTTATCAAAGTTGACCCCGCTACCAGTTTGCGAACAAAAGGAATCACATTTATCGCTTCAAGTACGCTATGCCGATTGTTACAAATAACAGCGACGTCATCCCCGTAGGAAAGTACCTTTACTTAACTTGACTGCAATTTATAACCCCGGATATTACAATTATGAATAAGCTTTAAACACAAACGCTCTAAGTAAAGCGCAAAAAATAATGGTGAAAATGGGTATACTTCATTACTGAAGTCATAATTTAGATACCTTCCATGACCCCCTTATTCACAATCAAACTAGTGGTGGAATTTGCATATGCCATCTTTTCGCCCCCGTCTCCCAAGGACCATTCATTCAACGAGTTATTATATATCATAAGGTATCGCGTAACAGCGTCAGCTTAATGATTTAATATTCTTGTTGAGATCCCATCTGGGCCTAATGCTTTAGTTTCAGCAATAATTTTAAAAAAGTCGCAACACACCTCCTGCACCAAGTTCAATTAGTGGCATTTCGCTCAACGAGTTCGAGAGCCTATCATAGGCTAAATTATCAATAGGTAAAGTGGCTGAATGAAAATATTTGTTGAAGGCTTCTTGCTTTTTGCTGATCAACGGTAATTGTTTCGTTATTAGCCACGACATCTGCTATACCTAGCTGATCTTTATTGAACCATGGTTAGAAGCGCTAAATTGACGTACAAAAGATTGAAGACAAACACGGGCGCTACTCAGAACTGTATTGGGAACGGAAATTGGAAGTACATATATATATTTTTGATACACTTATCGTCACCCAGGCTACACATGCGCGAGATACAAGAGCTTAAACGCGTTTACATATATTTATCGAAAAAAGGAACCTGAGCATTATACCATGCCATTGACATGTCGCTGACACACTGGGGTCCCCTCTACTTGATAAAATATGCCTCTACATTATACATTATACAGTCATTATACAGTGAACACCAACTAGCCGAACAAGAAGTTTTTTCACTAGCTGATCTTTACCGGTTCGTATCATATATTTCCAAAACCTTTTGTTAGTACTTTTAGTCCCCTCCTCCAGCCGATGTAGGTAATCTTCTTTTGCTTAAACAATCTTGTGCGCAGCAAGGACGAGGACAAAAGAAGACAACAGGACACAACAGGGCACCTTGTTGTGTCCTGTTCTCTTCTTTGTCCTCGTCCTTGCTGCGCCAAGATTGTTGAAGATGTCAAACCAACTCGCTCAAACAACCACTCTTCTTTGCTTGCTCTTCAGTAATCTTTTAGTTCAACGTTACTTCTTTTAGCTTATATAGGTTTTGTGCCAGCTGTTCTACTTATACCGCAGTGTACACACGCGTGGACACCTTTATCAGACGGAACGGGCTTCGATGAGTTTGGGCTGAGAATGGTATATTTCTTTTACACCAAGAACTCGCTGTTCATATAAAACTCATGCATCAGGGACACTCATTTTCTTTGAAAGACATTGAAACGAGATGAAATGATTATGCAGCTCGGAGCTCATTCCTTCATAATCTCCCTTTTCGTAAAACAGCACCTTTTTATTTGTACTAACTTGTTCGCGGGGAATCCGAAAGCCAAAGCTCAAAACAACAGCACTGTTGTCACTAATACGAGGTATGACAGGGTATTTCCTTTTAACAAAAGTTAGCTAATTACAAAAGGGACAAGCCAAGAACCTATGTTGAAGCTTTGTGTGGGTTTATGGGCATATTACGCAAGAGCTAAGCTGTCCACCATGCAGTGTTCATCGCTCTGTGCCATATCGGGTAGGTTAAAAACGCCACGAATCATGATCTACAGGTTTATCACGATAAACCTCTAAAGATGATGATTTGGCGATGATGTGCTGTAGGTTTCTTGGGGTATCTTTGGTTTCTTGTAGAAAGACTAAAGCTTGGCCGTTTTGGGGCTATTGGGGAGGGGGAGCGATCGTGACGCCCCAAGCGGTTAACTTTAGAACTACACGGATGGGGACAACAAATACAATGACTCAGCGCTCGGCCGACATAACCGAACTCGGCGTCAGCGTTCGGCTGGAGTTCGTGTTCTCCGGTGAGGGGAGGAGGGTCTCTTTTGTTTCCACTCCGGCCTGCATGAACATCGCAGCATGCACGGCCCCAGCTCAGCACAAAAGCTGAAGTGGGTCAAGTCCGTATTCTCTGAGGATAGATCCGGCACTTAACGTCGCTTTGTCGATTGTTAGTATTTTTTTCATCAAACTGTGCCCCGCGCTCTATTGTAGAAGATGACATGGACATGCCCATAAGGCCTCTAGGCATGTGCACAGGCCTTGTGTTGAGTAAACACCGAGTATGGGGACAACAAACGGGTCAGAGCGCCCCCTATAGTTCGATCTCCTGCCCAATAGCAATGTTGTCAGATGGAAAGGTTATCGTTACACTAAATTGGCATACAAATCTTCACGAACTCGTCTTCAAAACTCTTTTTCTGAATTCTTATTCAGAATATGTATTATAGAGAAAAACGTAACTTAATTCAGTCAGCTTTGGGTACATATACACATTTCCCATAGTGCTCAACAAGAGCAAGCTAGTGCAAAATGAATTGGACGAGTGGACTGTGGACGTCACAATGACAAAAAACCCCAGGACTGCAAAAGAAACGTCACGCTCAAAGGTTTCACATTTTAGTCGCACATTTTAAACGTCACACCTTTTAAACGACACATACACGTTTTATTATAGGTGTCGTTTTTACCCGCACTCTCGTTGTTTTTTTAATGTTTAATATTCACCAGCTTGTTTGCGCCGTCTCTTGAAGTTTATTAATGCCACAATGCAGAATGCAATGTCGTCTGAAAGTTAGAAAAAGGTTTTCCGCAACGTTTATGAACTGCGCAAAAGAGCATTTTTGAATGGTTTGGCTTTCAAACGAAAAATCCTTCAAGCACTTGAAACATGTAAGTTTCAATGAAATAACAATGATTCATTGTGTATACTCCCTGGCAGGTTGCTGTTATGAAAACTATATTTCCTGATCTGGCCTCTTTGATGTGTATCTCTACGGTTCTACTTGAATCGATTGGTGGCTTGCGCCTTTAAGCGATGTCTACTTTTATGCTGTTTCGGTACTGTTTTCAGTTGTGTGATGTCATCAGGCATTTTTTCCCAGATTTCACCAGATTTTGCCTGGTGACATGATCCACGAACCCGGACAGAAACGTCTCGAGAATGCCGCAAAACTAAAATAAAAATTGGTCAATAATTTTATTATCGGCCAACACTGGGCTGTGGCGTGGTGAATGTTTAGAACAAGAGTACGAACCCCCTTCAACGAGACCCTCGGCTCGCTATGAATGGTGGTTTATTTTTCACCAGTCATCATCTGCAATCATCACAATCATCTGAAAGCAAGCGTACTTTCGAATTAAGACCATCGTTATTATCATTTCCAAATATAAAAAATCAAAACGGTCTCAAAAGAGAGCCTTGCGGAACGCCAGATGTAACCTCAATAAAATTAGAAGTTTCACCTTCAAAATAACACATTGACGAAGTGATGATAGATATGCTTTTATTCACTTAAGTGTGATAGTGTTAAGGTATAGGAGCTTTAATTTGTGCAATAACTGTGAGTGTCAACTGTGCGAAATGTTTTTTTTATATAATCTAAGAATACACAATCATTTTTTTCTTCCTCCGTGAACATTCGCAGCCAAATCATGATGTTGCTCTGTCAGTTGTGTATGCAGAAATACCCTTTCGAAAAACGTGTTGTCACTCAAGAAAAAATATCAAAGTTAAGTTGACTTAGGATGTTATAGTATAACACACGCTTCATCATTATTTGTTAGAAGACAGAACACACCTCCTACACCAAGTTCAATTGGTGAATTACGCTGAACGAGTGTGAGGATCTATCTTAGGTTTCATTATCAGTAGCTAGGGGGATCGGTGATCGAGTGGGCTGGTGCACACCAGCTCCGAGCAGGAGGAGCGAAGCTCGCGCTGCAGAACCCAGGATCCTGGGTGCAATCTCCACACGTGCCCGTTTCGATCTGGATGAGCATCGTACCGGCGTGCGGTTGTGTATCACTACTGCGTGGTGCACGTTAAAGACCCCAGGCTAGCGGTTGTACTGCACTGGCTAAATTGCTCAGCAACAGCGAGTGACTCGTCGCAAGTTTTAAATGGCTGCCCATATACACGCTATAAAAATATCGACAGAACGCCAATTATTATATCAGTAGCTTAAAAAATTGACTGAGAATATTTATTGAATGCTTCTGTTTTTTGCATGTAATCGGTAATAGTTTCTTTACTAACCACGGCTTTTGTTGTACCTAGCGGATCATTACCACATCGTCTCATAAATTTCCAAAATTGAGTGTTATAAGTTTTATCCCTCCTCCAACCGTTGTAAGTAATCTTATTTTAATGTGAAAGCATTGTTTGTCTCATTCAGCGAAGCCGGGAAAGAAGTCGAAAACGACAACTAAATTACCTCGGCTGGGCGTTGTTCATAGCAGCGAAACGGCACCTAAATACCCATTCGCTGCGAAGACTTTCTCAGGCAGTGTTAACAAAGTAAAATATGACTTTAAAAAAAATGCGTAGACTTGTGTCTGGGAGGGGATTGAACCCGGGCCTCCGGGTTGCGAGGCTAGCACGCTTCCTCAAACCACGTCGGCCTTTTCTGTTTTTATTGCCTGCTTTGGCATTTGTAGAAAGGAGATTTAAAAAGCAGGAGTTAAAAACGCGTCAGCCGTAGCTTGGATGCCGTGGCTTCACTAAAATTCTTTCAGAAAAACCAGACCGCCAAGAATGGGCAACCAATCTGGCTGTTCGGGTTGTGCCCGGAACAGTTCTCATATGCAGGACAGACTTTCAATAACATATTAACGCAGCAAGCGGACTGTTTATTCAGCGTTATTTACGACTACTCTTCTTTACATAGACTGTGAAGGCCGAGCAGTAATATCAAGTCATAAGGTACATCATTTACATTCAGTATTGATAAATATCGTATACCCCTGGCAGTTTTCGGGAAATCTTTCCTGAATGTGCGCTTAAGTATATCCCACAAAAACGCAGCGTCCCAGCAGTAAAAAAATTCGTGTTCTACAGTTTCTGGCTACTTCCACAAAAGACAATGTGTTGAACATGTACGAAATTGCCATTTTCCTTTGACCATGGCTTTACAGGCAAAACGCCACAATCAAGCAAAAATAAAGTATTTAGCATTTGGCTTCACCGGCATTTCCTTCACTCTTTTTAAGACATCTAGGCCGGGCTCTTCACCTTATAGAGCATGATAAAGTGGCAAAGGCAGCAGATCATCAACTAAATCACGATAAATTTTTTTTTCTGTGGCATGATACCAAGATAGTCTAAAGAAAAACAAACCTTAAAACTCAAATACCCTCGCACTGCAGCACCTGTCTGAGTGGGTGACGAGCAATAAACTCTGACAAAACGTTTTACAGACACACTTGAACAACTGTGTGCAAAAAGGCATCCCTTTGATCACGCAAAAACATGATGTGTGAAACAATCTGAGGTACGAACAAATGGGACGAACCCAAACCACCACTTAGCACCAACCTTAACAAATTCTTTCAAGCAGAATGCCCCCAATTCAAACACCAAATAAAAACAGCAAGCACCCAATGCAGCTTCTGCATATTCATACGAGACACACACCACACTTGCAATATATACCAGGGTTTTGATATTAAAAAAAAAATAAAAGATTACACAGAGTCCAACGCGCAAACATAGTTAAATCCCTTCCCCTTCACAGCTCCGCCTTAAATCTGACATTTTCGGCCTCTTCGTCCCAATAATTTGTGGCATCCTGATAATGTTCTAAAGGTACTCCGAGATACTTCGTAGGTAAGGACTCTCACCGAACATTCATGGACACTTCCGGCTTACTGAACCAGTCACCGTGCCAGAAACCAACGCATGTATCAAAGTTTACCAAGCTACCAGTTTGAGAACAAAAACGAATCACATTTATCGCTTCAAGTACGCTATGCCGATCGTTGCAAATAACAGCAACGTCATCCGCGTAGGAAAGTACCTTTACTTAACTTGACCGCAATTTATAACCATGGATATTACTATTATGAAAAATCTTTAAACACAAACGCTCTAAGGAAAGCGCCAAAATAAATGGTGAAAATGGGCATACTTGCCTTACTTAAGTCATAGTTTTGATACCTTCCATGACCCCCTTATTGACAATCAAACTAGTGGTGGAATTTGCGGATGCCATCTTTTCGGCCCCGACTGCTAGGGAACATTTACTCAAGGACTTATTATATATCACAAGAAGGTATGGGGTAACAGCGCCTGTTCAATGATTTAATATTCTTGTTGAGATCCCATCTGGGCCTAACGCTTTAGTTTCAGCAGTGATTTGGGAAGTCGCAACACACCTCCTGCACCAAGTTCAATTAGTTGCATTTCGCGCAACCAGTTCGAGCATCTATCATAGGCTAAATTATCAATAGGTAAAATGGCTGAATGAAAATATTTGTTAACGGCTTTTGCTTTTGCTGGTCAACGGTAATTGTTTTGTCATTACCCACGACATTTGCTATACCTAGACGATCGTTATTGAACCATGGTTAAAAGCGCTAAAAACAGGCACACAAGATAGAAGACAAGCACGGGCGCTACTCACAACTGTATTGGGAAAGGAAAATGGTAGTATATATATATATATATATATATATATATATATATATATATATATATATATATATATATCTATATATATATATATATATATATATATATATATATATATACATATATATATATATATATATATATATATATATATATATATATATATATATATATATATATATATATATTTGATACACTTATCGTCACCCAGGCTACACATGCGTGAGATACAAGAGCTTAAACCCGTTTACATATATTTATCGAAAAAAAAAAAACGAACCTGAGCATTATACCATGCCATTGGCATGTCACTGACGTACTAGGGTCCCCTCTTCTTGATGAAATATGCCTCTACATTATACAGTCATTATACAGTCAACACCAACTAGCCCAACAACAAGTTTTTTTCACTAGCTGATCTTCACCGGTTCGTATCACATATTTCCAAAACGTTTTGTTAGTACTTTTCGCCCCGTCCTCCAGCCGTTGTAGGTAATCTTCTTTTGCTTGCTCTTCAGTAATCTTCTAATTCAACGTTACTTCTTTTAGCTTATATAGGTTTTGTGCCAGCTGTTCTTCTTTTACCGCATGTACACACGCGTGGACATCTTTATCAGACGGAGCAGGCTTCGATGAGTTTGAGCTAAGAACGCATATTTCTGTTAAACCAAGAACTCGCTGTTTAAATAAAACTCATGCATCAGGGACACTCATTTTCTTTGAAAGACATTGAAACGAGATGAAATGATTATGCAGCTCGGAGCTCACCCCTTCATAATCTCCCTTTTCGTAAAACAGCGTATTTTTATTTCTACTAACTTGTTCGGGGGAATCCGAAAGCCAAAGCTCAAAACAACAGCACTGTTTTCACTAATACCAGGTATGACAGGGTATTTCCTTTTAACAAAAGTATGGTAATTATAAAAAGTACAAGCCAAGAACCTATGTTGAAGCTTTGTGTGGGTTCATGGGCGTATTACACAAGAGCTAAGCTGGCCACCTTGCAGTGTTCATCGCTCTGTGCCATATCGGGTGAGGTTAAAAACACCGCGAATCACGATCTGCAGGTTTATCACGATAAACCTCAAGAGATTATTATTTGGCGATGATGTGGTGTAGGTTTCTCGGGTATCTTGGTTGTCTTGTCGAAAGACTAAAGCTTGGCCGTTTTGGGGCTATAGCAATGTTGTACCAGAATGGTAAGGTTATCGTTACACTAAATTGTTGTCCAAATTTCAGGAACTTGTCTTCAAAACTCTTTTTCTAAATTCTTATTCAGAATATGTATTATAGTAAAAACACGTAACTTAATTCAGTCAGCTTTGGATACATATACCCATTTCCCATATTGCTCAACAAGAGCAAGCTTGTGCGAAATGAATTGGGCGAGTGGACTGTGGATGTCACAATGACAAAAAACCCAGGACTGCAGAAGAAACGACACTCAAAAGTTTCACATTTTTAGTCTCACATTTTAAATGTCACACCTTTTAAACGACACATACACGTTTTATTATATGTGTCTTTTTTACCCGCACTTTCGTTGTTTTTTTAATGCTTCATATTCACCAGCTCTTTTGCGCCGTTTCTGGCAGTTCATTACTGCCACAATGCACAATGCAATGTCGTCTGAAAGTTAGAAAAAGGTTTTCCGCAACGTTTATGAACTGCGCTAAATAGCATTGTTGAACGGTATGGCTGCCAAACGAAAAATCCTTCAAGCGCTTGAAACATGTAAGTTTCAATGAAATAACAATAGTTCGTTGTGTATACTCCCTGGCAGGTTGCTGTCATGAAAACTATAATTCCTGATCTGGCCTCTTTGATGTGTGGCTCTACGGTTCTACTTGAATCGATTGGCGGCTTGCGCCTTTAAGCGATGCCTACTTTTATGCAGTTTCGGTACTGTTTTCAGTTGCGTGATGTCATCAGGCATTTTTTCCCAGATTTTACCAGATTTTGCCTGGTGACATGATTCACGAACCCGGACAGAAATGTCTCGAGAATGCCGCAAAACTAAAATAACAATTGGTCAATAATTTTATTATCGGCCAACACTGGGAACTGGCGTGGTGAATATTTAGAACTAGAGTACGAGACCCCCTTCAGCGAGACCCTCGGCTCGCTATGAATAGTGGTTTATTTTTCACCAGTCATCATCTGCATTCATCAGAATCATCTGCAATCAAGCGTACTTTCGAGATTAAGACCATCACTATTATCATTTCCAAATCTAAAAAAATCAGAACGGTCTCAAAATAGAGCCTTGCGGAACGCCAGATGTAACCTCAATAAAATTAGAAGTTTCACCTTAATAATAACACATTGACGAAGTGATGGTACATATGCTTTTATTCATTTAAGTGTGATTGTGTTAAGGTATAGGAGCTTTAATTTGTGCAAGAACTGTGAGTGTGATACTGTGCCAAATTTGTTTTTATAATCTAAGAGCACAAAATTATTTTTTCTGCCTCCGTGAACATTCGCAGCCAAATCATGATATTGCTTTGTGTGTAGTGCAGAAAAACCCTTCCAAAAAACATGTTCTCACTCAAAAAAAAATCAAAGTTAAGTTGATTTAGGATGTTATAGTATAAAACATGCTTCATCATTATTTGTTAAAAGACACAACACACCTCCTACTCCAAGTTCAATTGGTGAATTACGCTGAACGAGTTTGAGGATCTATCTTAGGTTTCATTATCAGTAGCTAGGGGGATCGGTGGTGGAGTGGGCTAGTGCACACCAGCTCCGAGCACATGGAGCGAAAGCTCGCGCTGCAGAACCCAGGATCCTGGGTGCAATCTCCACACCTGCCGGTTTCGATCTGGATGAGCATCGTTCCGGCGTGTCGTCGTGTATCACCACTGCATGGTGCACGTTAAAAACACCGCTAGCGGTTGTACTGCACTGCCTAAATTGCTCAGCTACAGCTGGGAGACTCGTCGCAACTTTTAAATGGCTGCCCAAATACACCCTATAAAAATATCGACAGAAAACCAATTATTATATCAGTAGCAAAAGAAATGCACTGAGAATATCTATTGAATGCTTCTTTTTTGCTTATAATCGGTAATAGTTTCGTTACTAACCACGACATTTTTTGTACCTAGCGGATCATTACCGCATCGTCTCATAAATTTCTAAAATTGTGTTATAAGTTTTATCCCCTCCTCCAGCCGTTGTAAGTAATCTTATTTTGATGTGAAAGCAATGTTTGTCTCATGCAGCGAAGCCGGTAAAGAAGTCGAAAACGACAACTAAATTACCTTGGCTGGACGTTGTTCATTGCAGCGAAACGCAGCACCTAAATTCCCCTTCGCTGCGAAGACTTTCTAAGGCTAGTTAAACAAAGTAAAATATGACTTACAAAAATGCGTAGACTTGTGTCTGGGTGGAGATTGAACTCGCTGTTCAAATAAAGCTCATGCATCAGGGACACTCATTTTCTTTGCAAGGCATTAAAACGAGATGAAATGATTATGCAGCTCGGAGCTCATCCCTTCATAATCACCCTTTTCGTAGAACAGCGCATTTTTTGTACTAACGTTTGCGCGGGAAATCGAAAGCCAAAGCTCAGAACAACAGCACTGTTGTCACTAATACCAGGTAAGAGAGGGTATTTCTGTTTAACAAAAAGTTGGGTAATTACAAAAAGGACAAGCCAAGAACCTATGTTGAAGCTTTGTGTGGGTTCATGGGCGTATTACACAAGAGCTAAGCTGTCCACCATACTTTGTTCATCGCTCCATGCCATATCCGGTAGATTAAATACGCCACTAATCACGATATATTAATTGGAAATTGTAGATAGTAGGTTGTGAAGCACGTCAATAGTAGTAGGATAAGAGTTAAGTTGTCTGTAGAACACTCCGTACAATGAAATGGGTATTATCAGGCGCAACCAACACAACACCACAGTTATTCAGCAGTATTGCCTGGAAAATGTAGCTGATATCTTCTAAAGGAGCCATGCACCCGTATGAAAATCCCTCCCCCTTTCATGACCTATCTTTACTATAATCGTTAAAAGATCTACGCAACTACCTCGTGATCTGATATAGAACCATCTAACCAAGACTCTGTTGTAAGGACTATATCAGCTTGCACAGTGGCAATCAATCCTGACAAATCTACATTTTTCTTCACACTTGTGCAGTTCAGTATTATCCCTATAACGTTTCTCCGATCAATATTCCAGGTAGCATTTGCACGTCAAGTATGCTTCAAAGCGATGACTTTTTTTCAGCACAAAGGTCATAAGTTGATTTGACCTTATTGCTTGGAGAAAAAACAGAAACCTTTCAGCGTGTACGCGTTCCGTATGACTTCAGTTTTTGCGTCACGAAAAGCAAATCCTAAAAGTGAAGGCAGACTTTCCTTTCTTGTTGTCTCCCAAGCCGATGAATTTGTTCAAAGGAAGATATCTTTACACCCAGTCGTTTTTCAAATATCTCTACGTTGACACGTTTTTTAGCTGAGTGTGGATTTCTAAACACGCCCTCGTCCACTTCGTACACTATTAGATTACTTTGTCTGTATTTATTATCTAAGCTATCAGTTCTGGCGCTCAACTTCAAACTTGGTTACTGAGGCGCTGAACAAACTTCTTGCAAGCTGCGAGCTTGAGAACAGAATCCGAAATTGCTTCGGCTTTGGTTTCTATAAACGAGAACCTCTCATAATTTTGCGTGATATGATGCTTTAATTTCTGTTTTGAATTAAGTTATGCTACACTTCAGGGCCTTTTGGCCATCAAGGATTACCTTCATCTTCTCCTGAGTCAGCGCAGTGGCATTTTCCTCTACATCACCGTTGAGTAAAAGGATAAGGATACAGAGCGAATCAAAGGAATGCGTGACACAGTCACACAACGCTCCCGGGCGAGGCAGCACCACAAAGCAAGCATACTTGCTTTTTACTTTGGAATTGAAATGTTTTTGACCAAATTTGGAACACGAGCTGGATCTGGTAGTGCGTGGCCACACGCCTTGGGCGCTATGTCGCCCATTGACAGGGACAGCTGAAGGGGCGTCGAAGCAGCTTTGCTCGATGTCAGTGACAATGACACTTTGAGCAGAAACATTAGCGAGAACCAATAAGGACAAAGTTTGATATATATAAACCGAGAATATAATTTTATCAAAGGCTTAAATACCCATATAAATTAATTTTGATCTGAGCAACTCGTACGAGCTTGAGGAAGTTTTGGGCTCTATTACGTCCCTCCCATCTTACGATGGACTGTAGAGACATTTAAGCGCCACCAAAGCTAATCTGATTCCGTTTTTGTGTGTCACGTGACCCTGAAGAGAGGGGGCGCTGCGACTAGCAGTGTGCGTATTCACGTGTTACGTTCACAGCGCCCTATTGGCTGGAGATGGCATGTAACTTATGCTACGGTTCATAGCAAGGTGAAATGGAGTATAATCAATTCCAGTTTTGTTTTTGTTCAAAGTGTCAAGCACCACCTTATTACTACGGTGACGACCTCTGATGGGGCCCTTATTAATGCGTTAGCATGAGTGTCCACATGGCATTAAAAAGCTAACGAGATCCGTCTGCGGGCGAAACAGTGAAACATGAAGCGCGCCACGAATAGAGTCGGAGAGTGAAGGTCAAAGGCAAGAGTGAGACGACGCCAGGGGGTGAAAGCCTATGCGTGTGCGGATGCTGGTCCGAGCCTGATCATGTAGCAGCATCTGGCAGCGGATGCTGCTGATAAACGTGCAAGGCGGGCCAACAAAACAGGGGCGGATGCAGCGTCTAGCTCGGCTGGCCAAAGTGCGGCTGGCGGAAATGCTACGCCAATCAACGATCGCAGCTGAGGGCTTCGCGCACGGGCAGTGTGAACTATCAAGGCTAACACAAACTGCTTGCGTTAGCTCATATATGCAATACTAAAGCGCACTACTAAACGCGAGCTCTATACCTTTGCGTTCGTAGTAAGATCCACTGACCAGCATATTTGGTACGCCTGGCAAAATTTTAGTTCCAAGAGTACATACTTGAAATCGAGCACGCGAATGCACTTTGGCAAAAAGTTTTGTCCCTTTTCTATCTACTCAGTAATCAGTGAGCTTTTAAGAATAAAGAAAGAACGGCTACCGTGCATTTCCTGCGTCTGATATTAGACGTTCCTCGTGGGCACACTGGTTTGCGTGCTTGAACACAAGTTGACATCTGCCGTTTAATTCGCCCAAGTCATTACTTATCTCGATTATCCTTGTTGTCGCCAGCAACAAGTATGGCATTGACAGCGTTTTTACTTTCAGCAGGCGGCTTTTCGGAAAGCCCTAGATTGCTTGTAATCCCATTAAAGGTTTTTCTCATGATTCCGGACAAGATGCACGTAAGTAATAATCCCACATGACACAGGATGGGCGAAACGATTTGAAATCTTGTGAAAATGTGCGGTGTTGAACTGAAGCTGTTTTGAATTGGAGCTATAAATTTGCACACTAATAAATTCGGGTTCTTTATGAAACGTTTACGTCAAAACCCTGCACTATCCACCAATTGAACTTAGTATAAATGTTGCAGAAAAATAAGCACCTGTGTTCAGCTGTGTCAAAACACACTGATATGATGTAATAGCTTCGTACCTTTATGGGACACTACTGAAATAGTTATGACTAAAGAGAATGAGCAGAACTGTAAATTGAAAGAATCAATAACACAGATGACACCAAGGAATCTGTTGAATCCCTTCCTTTTTGTTTTTGCCAGCGAATGGAAGAAGTTTGTAGACCTTTATTTATTCTAGAAACCTTCGTGATGTCCGTCTGTTTTTGAAATCTTGATGTTGTGCGTGATATTTTTTTATTTCCTAGGTTGAAAGCTCAAGGGCATTCTGTGTTCTTTGTTTAATCACATTTACCCCGACATTAGTAGGTTGCTTCTTTGCGTTCACTGTTTTGGGTATGTTAAGGGTTATGAACGGTATAACGATGTAAGGTCCTCAAAGAAATGCTCTTTGTAGAGTGGTTGTAAGCAAAAGGGAAATTATAAACAGTGTCTTTGTGTCTTCCCCTATATTTCCTCTTTTGGGCCGCTCATTCATTTTTTGCCCACTAAACCTCAGCTGTGTTTGAAACTTCACTGCGTTTCGGTCATCATTCAGAAAGCCCATCTTGAGATAAATTAGTCTTGTTTAGCTGGAGTAGCTAGATTGCACCCTCGTTTTTTTTTGTTCATTAACAAATGACTGTAGGATTTAACTATAAGCACAGTGTTAATATATAGTCATAAATAGCAGCATAGGTTTGTTGACTAGTGCAGATGATTGAACCAGTTGATAGATAATTATTAAAAAGAAATCGTGAGAATGTGGGAACAAAGGATATGAACACAACACAACGCTGTGTTCATCTCATTTTTGTTGTCCGTGCCATTCAAAGTATTTGTGAATTCGAGATGGTTTGTTTGGTGCTACATCAGCTACGTAACGAAACCGCTGATCACCTGCAACCGGAATACCACTACCATAGGACAAACCACAGTTCGCGTGTTCCGTAAAAGTCTGGTGAGTGGTGTAAACTGATGTAGCAAGAGACGACGTAGGCCAAATGGTAGTTTAAACCAAACGGAGAAACATGGCTTTATGGCTTGGAAAGGACACACTCCCGAGACTACTACAGTCTGTAGTAGTTTGTGATTCGCAGGAGAAGTTTTCCCCACAAAGGTTCTACTCTTTCCACCTTAGCAGAGGGAACGTTGGTGAAAAAGAAACCGCTAATCATTACAAGCAGAGTGTCTCGTTGAAGGGGGCTTATAATATTGTTCTAAACCTGCAACAGTCCATAGCCCAGTGTTGCAAGATAATAAGAAGTTCGACAAAAATATTTTTCTTCATTTGGTGGCATTCTGGAGACGTTTGTCTCCTGGTATAGTAGACCATGTCACCAGGCGAAATCTGGTGAAATCTGGGTTTAAAATGCCTGATGACATCAAGCATTTAAAACACTACCAACAGCACTTTAAAGTAGGAATCGCTTACTAGCGCAAGCATTCGATCAATTAAAGTAGAACCTTAAAGCCACACATCTAAGAGCCCAGATCAGAAATCATAATTTTCATAACGGCAATCCGCCATGGAGATCCGGCATGACGGATCGTTGTTATTTTATCCGAACTTATAATTTTGAATCGCATGAAGGATTTTTTGTGTTACAACCAGACCATTACATTTCATTGTGCGCAGTTCATAAAGTTGCGCAAAAATCGCTTTGTTCTTTTTAGACGACATCGCAACGTGCATGTTGAAATTGTGAATCGAAAGTATGAGCGCAAACGAGCTAAAATGTGAAACCTTTCAACGTATCTGTCGGTTGGGCCCCTAGACCTGTGTTTTTTGTCGGTGTGACGTCTACACTCCACTGGTTCATTTTGTTTCGCAGTGGCTGGGTCTCACTGAGGACGTTGATAAATCTGCATATGTACCTAGACCTGACTGATTTAATTTATATTTTTTCATAAAGAAATATTCTGAATAAGAATTCTGATTAAGAGTTTTGAATAAGAGTTCGTGAAATCTGGTGATATTCGGATGCATGTATAGTGTCGAAATCCCTTTTCTACCTGGCAACGCTGCCATAGACCAAAACGGCCTACCATTTAGTCATTTTCCGAGAAGCCAAAAAAACCACGAGAAACCTACAACACAGCATTACCACATCGTTAATCTTCAGAGGTTGAAAGGAAGCCATACAAGAACCAGCGGCAGCATGAGCCAGAACGGCGTCAAAGACAAATTTGATTGTATTCCGTGCGAAACCCTAGAACGGCATCTGGCGGACCTAGAAAATACCTGGAGATGTTTTCACATGGAACCGAAATTTCGGTTACACAATGGCTTTTCCGCAGTGAGCCTCCATCTGATTGCGGGCAGCTCGGCCGGGATTCAAACCTGCCAAGTGAGGATCCTTAAGCGGGAACACCTCGGAGTCACCGAGGCTTTTTTTTTATCACTACTGCATTGGGAGCAGTACACACAGGTGCGCCGTTCGACCTCTGTCATGTGTTAAAACACGGGGCGTAACCAGGGGGCGGGCAGGCTTATGGGGCTTCAAGCCCCGAAAATCAGACGACCCTATGATATACAAATGCAATATGACCAGGGTGTCAAACCGAACCCAAACCGAAAATCGGATCAAATCCGTTATTTTTGACCGAACCGGTAGAAAACCGAAACCGAAATCGAACGCTTCATATTGAACCCGAACCGGAACGATGCCACAATATGATGTGGCCGTTCCCAGTTCAACGAAAGCGGTTCAGGGTCAGTATTTTTTCTTATATTGCCAACACTAATCCAAGATACGGTCAGATATTTTTACCTTTCTATTTTATTGCATGCGTAATAAAAATGCATCATCATCAAAAGCAGAGAAACAAAGAGAACGCGTGGTCAGCGAGATCGCTCAGTTCCCGCCTCTACTTAGGCATCTGGAGGGCTTCAAAATTACTTTCTTTGTTGGATTGACCCTGGCAGCGCGGTAGCGGCGGCGGCGATTTCAAAGCACCGCTTGGCCACTTGGCCGCAACCCTGAAGCCCGTGAGAGATACAGCGAAGTCTCTTCAGTTAGAGCAGTTGACTCTCGGGGACTTTTTTAGGGCGTGGCTTAGGTGCCATAAGGAGACATCAAAATCAACCTCTGCTTTCGGCCGCAGCCTAGTAGAATCCCTAAAGAGAAGAAAAATTATGCTTCTTGGCAACGACGTTTTCTGCACTGGAATTTGCTTAAATTTGAGGTACAATACTGCAGTGCCATCAGGATTCTTTGGTTAGCGCTTAGTCATTTCAGCCTCTATCGACTACGACTGTATAGTAGAAGACTGTAGGGTCCGGAAGCAAATTCAGTTAGTGAAATGGTTGCAAACAGAAGTGTATCTGCCGGAGGAGATTTTTCGAATTTCTCTTTGTCTTTGTTGTGTGTCGCGTAGTTAGGAGGCCCTTTATTCCATTGAAATTCAGTTTTGCTGGATACTCATATAAATTCATAGTGAGGGGGGTCTTCTCAAGTCAAACTTCAAGGCAATGTCAAATATTTTACAAGTTCAATCGAATAAAATTCACAGAATGAGATAGCTGTTTCCTCATTTGTTAAAGAACACCTAATTTTCTTAACATTTTATTTGAGGGCACTGCTATGACAGAAGGTATCACGAACTTCTGCTGAAGTTATGTGGCTTGGGATTTTCAAAAGTTAACACATTTAGGTATTTTTAACTTGTTTTCTTTATGATCAATATTTTCTTGAACCACAACATAATATAAAGGGAAGCTGAAGGGGTTCTTGAAAAGGACGAGTTAGAGGCGAACGTTATAGAATTTTTATCCCGTGAATTTAAATATCACGTTCGGTTTCCCCGAAGATGAAACTAAACGCGAAAAAACACGAAACACCTTTCGGCTGCCAAACGCGTGTCGCTCGTGTGGGCAGCGCGTCCAACTGCAAGCTTACGAGGTATATTCCTTCGCACTGACACCAGTCGTGACGACCTTCTCTGACCTTATTAAATATAAGAAGAGATCGTGTTAGTATCTTTGATAGGCACTAAAGATGTGTGAGGGCGGAGATTCCGAAAACTCCTGATATGACGTTAAGCACCGGGTTAGGAGGGGTTCAGGTGTACTTTGAGAATTATTTTTGGGCAGCCTCTGAGCGCCAAATTGAAAAATAATTTCGACATTCCGTGACCCGGAATGTTAAGAAAGGACGATTTAAGTGTTTTTGCTCAAAAGCAGAAGCGCTTCAGTTTTTCTTTAATAGCAAACGGCACTGTTGTACAGCGACTTACACTGCCATAGGCTTTCATTGTTATTAATTGGGCAATGAGAGTGCTACCAACGACTGACAATCTTAAAGTGAAGTAGTGGCACCTGGTGTTCAATATTTAACTATATGAACAGTGTTGAATGATGAGAAACAGTCATGTTTGTAGCCCAAGGACCAGTGTCTGGCTTTCGCAGGCATCATGTTTTTTCTGCAGTAGCCTCCTGTGCATGAATGGGCACCCTGACAGAACAGCACACGACAAAACAGCACGCGACAAAACAGCACAGCGTCAAAACGGCACAGCGACAGAAGAGCACGTGCCAAAACAGCACGGCATCAAAACAGCAGTGTCAAAAGGGCACAGCGACAGAAGAGAACGGCATCAAAAGAGCACCGCGACAAAAACAGCACAGCGTCAGAACAGGACATTGACAATATAGCTAGGGTTTGGCGTTTTAAGTTTTTTTATTTTGAAATTCGGCGTACTTGTTTCGGTTTTTATTCAAAACAGAAGTTTTCGGTTTATTGCGGTGAATATTTGTAGACTCATAAACTTCTGGGTTCTTTTCGGTTAATTGATGAAAACCAATACACTGAAGAACATGCAATATTTAAAAGCGTTTGTTTAGATGTATATTGAGTACACCAGGTCCTGGTTTTCTTATTTGTTGCTGTTTGTGGCAGCCGACGTGACCTGTTCTGCAAGACGCACTGGGGTCCTATCGTGATCTGACATTATCGTCGTGTGCTTGTATTTGTACACAGGACGAACATGAGCTTCACTACACCACTTCGGTGGAAAAGGTCAATATAAAAATCAAGAAATTTGCAAGCATTGTACTCAGTGCGTTTTTTCCCAATTTTCACGACTGCGAGAGGTGGTAATTTCGCGCCAACTACAGACACGGCAATAAAACAATCGTATTCATGCCTTTCTCTGTGAACAATGAAAATCAAGGGCGTTCGTAAATGTGCGGCATTTACGAACGCCCTTGATTTTCATTGTTCAGTTCACAATTAAACTCTTCTTATGAACAAGAAATTCGTCACACAAGTCTCTATCAGGTGAAAAACCCAGATTTCGTCCTGAAGACCCCTGCGCCCCCTGATCTTTTGTTGAAAGTAGAACCGATCTCGGAGACAAGCTGAAAACTGCGAAAGGAAGTGGTCATACGGTGATTATTGAGTGACATGCTTCTGTCGGGTTGCGTTTAATCTCTTTTTTAATACTGGTTGTTTTAAAGGTTTAGAGATAAAAATAAGAAGCCGAATAGCAACACAAATGCTTTCTATTGAGGTGAGGTATTTCACCAGAGCCCTGTACTCTAAAAGACTAATCATCTCTATAGGTCGAGCAATAAAGTAAAAAGGCTAATTAAATTGTTAATTAGCGAAAAAACAGATATGGTTTCAATTTGAAACTTGGGGACCATCATCTAAACCATTAAAGCACGAGGATTTTAGAAATACATAAAGCACATAGAAAGCGCGGAAATGCACTAAATTTACCACTTGTACAACAGGCTCAAGGCCGGCGGTGCTAAAGTGCAAATTGTAGTTTTAATTAATATGAGTATTATATTATGACTGAGGTCGCCTAGGTGTCTCCGAAGAAGGCGTCTTAAAAGCACACGAGTCTGTGCCGGGATAGATTCTCATGCTTCATGCACTAACCCAAATCCTAAGGTTTCAATTGTCGCCAGCAAAGGAATGAAGGCATTGTTCTAACACATGACAGAAGTCGGACGAGGGACCTGTGTGTACCGCTCCCAATGCACAAGTTATAAAAAAAAAAAAGACAACATAGGTATCTCCGAGGTGTTCCGGCCTAGGTATCCTCACTTGGCGGGTTTGGATACCGGCTGAGGTGACCTCGATCTGACGGAGGACCATTGCGAAGAAGCCACTGTGTAACCGAGATTTCGGTTGCACGATAAAACATTCCCAGCTGGCCACTGGGGTGCGCCAGATGCCGTTTCTGGGTTTCGCACGGAATACCCTCAAATTTGGCTTTGACGGCGTTCTGCGTCATGAATCGGCTGGGTTATTGTATGGCTTTTTTAAACCTCTAGAGGCTATGATTTGGCGATGCTGTGTGGTAGGTTTCTTGCGGTTTCTTTGGTTTCGCGTAGAAAGACTAAAGCTCGGCCGTTTTCGGGCTATAGCAGCGTTGCCAGATAGAAAAATGATCGTGACATTAAATTGGCATCCAAATTTAACAAGATTTCACGAACTCTTCTTCAAAACTCGTATTCTCAATCCTTATTCATAACGTATATTTTAGTAAAAAAAACAAAACTTAATTCAGTCAGATTTGGGTACATATACACATTTCCCACCTTGCTCAACGCGAGCAAGCTACTGTGATGCAAATCGGACGAGTGGGACTCTTGACGTCACAATGGCAAAAAACGCCAAGACTGCAGCAAAAACGTCGAATACACTAAAAGGTTTCACCTTTTAGTTTCATATTTTAAATGTCTCCCCTTTGAAACAACATATTCGTTGTTACCCGCACTGTCGTTGTTTTTGTAATGCTTAACATTCACCAGCTCGTTTGCGCCGTTTCTTGCAGTTTATTAATGCCACAATGCACAATGCAATGTCGTCTGAAAGTTAGAAAAAGGATTTCCGCAACGTTTATGAACTGCGCAAAATAGAACTGTTGAACGGTTTGGCTGTCAAACTAAAAATCCTTCAAGCGCTTGAAACATGTAAGTTTCAATGAAATAACAATAGTTCATTGTGTCTACTCCCTGGCAGATTGCTGTCATGAAAACGATATTTCCTGATCTGGCCTCTTTAATATGTGGCTCTATTGTTCTACTAGAATGTATCGGCGGCCTGCGCCATTAAGCGATGTCTACTTTAATGCAGTGGCGGTATTGTTTTCAGTGGCGTGATGTCATCAGGCATTTCCCCCAGATTTCACCATATTTCGCATAGAGACATGGTCCACTAACAAGGAAAGCAGATCTCCGAGAATGACACCAAATTGAAATATTAATTGGTCAAAATTTTATAATCGGCCAACATTGGGCTGTGGCGTGTTGAATGTTTAGATTAAAAGTATTAGCCTCCTCCAACGAGACCCTCGAGTCGCTATGAATGGTAGATGATTTTTTGTCTAATCATCACCTGCAATCATCACTATCGTCTGCAAACAATCATACTTTCGAATTCAGACTAATGTTATTATCATTCTAAAAGAAAAAAGAAGAAAAATAGTTCGAAAACAGTGTTTTGTGGAACGCCAGATGTAACCTCAATAAAATTAGAAGTTTCACCATTCGAAGTAACACATTGACAAAGTGATGAAAGATTTGCTTTTATACACTTAAGTATGATAGTGTGTAGGTAGAGGAGGTCTAATTTGTGCAAAAACAGTGAGCGCGATATTGTGACAAATGATTTTTTTTATAATCTAGGAACACACAATCAATCTGTCTGCCTCCGTCAACATTCGTAGCCAAATAGTGATATAGCTCTGTCAGTTGTTTAGTGCAGAAATATCCCTTTCGAAACCCATGTTGTGACTCAAAAAAAAGTTATCAAAGTTAAGGTGAGTTAGGATGTTAGAGTGTAAAACGTGCTTCAGCAATTTACAACATATTAGACGTTAGTGGAATCAGCCTGTAATTTGTAATTTCACTTTCGGGCCCGTTCTTGTGCACAGGCACCACGTGTGAAACTTTCCAGTCGTATCATAAAGAAACATCATTCAACCACTTATTACATATTACAGAAAGGCATGAAGCAATTGCGTCTGCACATTGTTTTTATATTCTCGTTGATATCCCATCTGAGCCTAATGCTTTAGCTTCATCAATATTTGTTTGAAGTCACAACACACCTCTTGCACCAAGTTCAATTGGTGTATTACGCTCCAACGAGTTTGAGCACGTATTATAGGTTGCATTATCAGTAGCTAGAAAAACGGACCGAAGATATTTATTGAATGCTTCTGATTTTTGCATATCATCGGTGATTGTTTCATTACTAACCACGACATCTGCTGTACCACCTGATCATTTCAGCATCGTCATGTAGATTTCCAAAATTGTTTGTTACAAGTTTTTTATTCCCTCCTGCAGCCGTTTTAAGAAGTCCTTTTTTTAAAGCGAAAGCATTGTTTGTCTCATTCAGCGAAGCTGGGCAAGAAGGCGAAAACGACAACTAAATTACCTTGGCTGGGCGTTGTCTCATAGCAGCGAAACGCCACCTAAATTCTCATTCGCTGCGAAGACTTTCTCAGGGAAATTAAACAAAGTAAAATAATGACTTTAAAAAAAATTCGTAGATTTGGGTCTTGGTGTGAATTGAACCCGGGCGTCCGGGTTGCGAGGTGAGCACGCTTCCCCGACGCCACGGCTGCTTTTTTATTTGTTTTCGTTTTTATTGCCTGCTTTGGAATTTGTACAATAGAGATTTAAAAAATGGGTTAAAAACGCGTCAGCAGTAACTTACCTGCCGTGGCTTCATTAAATGTCTTCCAATCTGGCTGTTCGAGCTGTGCGCGGAACACTTCTCATATGCAGGAAACACTTTCAACAATATATTAACGCACCAAGCGGACTGTTTCGACAGAGCGATTTATGCCTACTCTTCTTTTCCATAGACTGTGAAGGCCAAGCAGTAGTATCATATCATATGGTACACCATGTACATTCTCTATTGGTAGAAACCGTATACCCCTGGCGGTTACCGGGAAATCTTTCTTGAATGCGCGCTGGAGTATGTCCCACAAAAACACCGCGTCTCAGCAGTAAATAAATACGTGTTCTACAGTTTCTGGCTGCTTCCATAAAAGACAATGTGTTGACCATGGTACGAAAATGCTTTTTGCTCTAACCATGGCTTTAGGGGTAGGACGCCAGAAGGAAGTTAAAAAAAGTATTTATGATTTGGCTTCAATGGCATGTTCTTCACTCTTTTTAAAACATCTAGGCCGGGCCCTTCACCTCATAGGGAACGATAAAACGGCACGGGCAGCAGAACATCAACCAAATCACGATACAATATTTTACGTGACACGGTACTAACATAGTCTGAACAAAAAACTGACTTTCAAAATTCGAAAACAAAGTAACACCTCTCTCAAATGCCCTCGTACTGCAGCCCAAGTGAGAGTGGATGACGAAGCAATAAACTCTGGCAAAACATATTGCAGACACACATGAACAACTGTGTTCAAAAGGGCATCCCTTTGGTCGCGTAAAAACATGAAGATTGAAACAATATGACGTATGAAAAAATGGGACAAACCCAAACCACCACTTAGCACCAACCTAAACAAATTCATTCGAGCAGAACACTCCCGATTCGAAGACTAAATCAAAACAGCAAGCACCCAATGCAGCTTCTGCATATTCGTACGTGACATACACAACACTTGCAATATATACCAGACTTCTGATATTAAAGGAAATAAAAGATTACTCACGGTCGAACGCGCAAACATAGATAAATCCCTTCCCCTCGACAACTCCGCCTTTAATCTGATATTTTCGGTCTCTTTGTCCCAATAATTTGTGGTGTCCTGATAATGTTCTAAAGGCACTCCGAGATACTTCGGAGGTAAGGACACTTATCGAGCATTCACCGAACACTTCCGGCTTACTGAACCAGCACCGTGCCAGAAACCAATGCATTTATCAATGTTTGCCAAGCTACCAATTTGCGAACAAAAAGAAGAAATCACATTTATATCTTCAAGTACGCTATGCCGATCGTTACAAATAACAGCGACGTCGTCCGCGTAGGAAAGTACCATTACTTAACTTGACTGCAATTTATAACCACGGATATTACTATTATGAATAACCTTTAAGCACAAACGATCTAAGTAAAGCGCAAAAAATAAAGGTGAAAACGGGCATACTTGACTTACTGAAGCCGTAATTTTGATACCTTCCATGACCCCCTTATTCACAGTCAAACTAGTGGTGAAATTCGCATATGCCATCTTCTCGGCCCCGAGGATAACAGCACCTACGTTCGTTTGCTCTAGAATACTGAAAAGTACTTCATGCGAAACGCAATCCAACGCTTTTTTTCAGGTCGAGCTGCAGCATCGCCACTCGTCCAGAAAAAGCATCATGACACACTAGGACAGATCTGGCCTTGCGAATATTTGTAGCGATAGTGGGCCCTTTAATACAGCACGTCTGGTGCTAGCACCGCCACGGCGGCTCCAAGGTTTCGGCTGACTAAAGCTGCTGCCTAGTGTGTGGGTCAGGCTTTCGCGTTCCCACACGTAGGCAGTCTTATGAGTCTCTGCCGCACTTTTTGCTTGACTTCCTGTAGTCTTATACTTCAACTTGACTTCTTTTAGCTTATGTAGGTTTTGTGCCGAGCTGTTCTTATACCGCGCTTGCACAAGCTTGCACTTCTTTATCAGACGTGGCAGGCTACCTTTGATCCACGGTCCCTTTCTATTATTTAGTTTCGATGAGTCTGTGCTATGAAGGTATTTTTGACAAAATGAGAATTCTGTGTTTAAATAAATAGCTCGAGTGACCGAAATGCTGCGCCAATCCAAGGCCGCAGTTTGGGGTCCGCGCACGCGCAATGTGGAACTAGCAACGCTAACGCAAAGTGCTTGTGTTGGCTCGTATACAAAATACTAAACCTTACTGCTGAACTCAAGTACTATACGCTTGCGTTAGTGTGGTGGCCGTAAGAACCACTGACCAGCATATTTGGTACGACTTGCAAAAAGTTTAATTCCGAACATATATACTTGAAATCGAGAGCAGTCGAGTTTTGTCCCTTTTTCTCTCTACTCAGTAGTTGTGAAATATTGAATGTAGAGCAACTACCTGCCGTGCATTTCATACGGCTTATGTCGAACTCGTGGAAATGAAGCGTGCTGGTTAAGTTACAGTGTTTGAGGATAATAACATAGAGGACGAAAACCGGACGACACGTTCGTCGTCGGCACTCTGGTTTGCGAGCTTGCACCCAAGTGGTCATCTGTCATATATTTCGTTGCATTCATTACATATCGCGATTATCCTGCTTGTCGCCAGCCCCTATTATGCACACTTAAAATTTTAACACCCTTTTATTTATTTTAATTTTATTTTCATACTCTCAAGGCCCGGAGGCTCTACAGAGAGGAGTGGGTGGTACAGATGAAATCGTTGGCAAACTTCTTGAAGTATGTGGCGTCCTGGATGGACACGATGGAGGCAGGGAGGTGGTTCCAATCGTTAGATGTTCTTGGAATAAAAGAGTCAAAATAGATGTTCGTATGACATGTCGGCGTGCCAACCTTACACTGGTGATCGTTGCGAGGTGACACATATGACGCATGAAAAAGTAGTTGATCCTTTAGAATTGGGTTAGTATAATAGATTTTATGGAAAAGACAAAGACGAAAGTATTTACGGCGTAAAGAGAGGTCAGGTAAGTCCAAAGTTGTCTTCATCGATGAAACACTAGCAGTACGAGAATAATTTGAAAGGATAAATCGGGCTGCTCGGTTCTGGACTGATTCGAGAATGTGTGATAATGTTACATGTCCCGGATCCCAAACGGAACAGGCGTATTCGAGTTTTGGCCTGACTAAGGTTTTATATAATTGCAGTTTGACCGGAAGATTAGCGGAACGGAAGTGGCGGCGCAAAAACCCAAGCATACGATTAGCATTATTAAAGACATAGTCGACGTGCATGTTCCAGGAAAGGTTATGAGTTATGTGAATACCAAGATACTTGTATGAAGCAACAGCATCTAATGGTATACTATTAAGGATGTATATGGCAGGGTCAATGTTTTTAGAGAGTCGGGAAACACGCATGCTTTTACATTTAGTAACGTTAAGCTTCATTAGGGATTCAGCGCACCAGGAAGAAACTACGTCGAGGTCTGACTGTAGTATAGCACACTCTTGGGCATTAGTAATTACGCGATACAGTACACAATCATCCGCGAACAATTTAATAGAGGACACAATTTGCGATGGGAGGTCGTTAATGTAGACTAGAAACAAGAGAGGCCCCAGGACAGATCCCTGTGGTACCCCGGACGTTACAGGAGTAGTAGAAGAATTATGCCCATTGACAGAAACATATTGTGAGCGGTTAGATAAAAAACATTTAATCCAGCCCAAGATGTTAGGATCAATATTAAGTTTACTCAGTTTCAAGAGAAGTAGATCGTGTGAGACAGAGTCGAAAGCCTTAGCAAAATCTAAGAAAATGCAGTCAACTATTAGCCCGGCATCAATAGCAACTGACAGGTCATTAGTAAACGATACGAGCTGTGTTTCACAAGAAAACAATCTTCGGAACCCGTGTTGACAATTAGTAAAAAAGAGTTGGACTCGAGAAAGGTAACAAGGTGAGAGTAAATGATATGTTCAAGTAATTTACACGGCACACTAGTCAATGATATTGGCCTGTAGTTAAATGGGGAGTGAGCAGTACCTGATTTATGCAAGGGAACCACCTTCCCTACCTTCCAATCGTTGGGCAACGTGCAACACTGCAAAGACTGTGAAAAAATTTCGGAAAGAATCAAAGATGAATAGGTGGCGGTGCTCTTCAGGAACTTTGAATTAATTCCGTCAATCCCAGCACACGCGGAAATTTTAAGCTTCTGGATTAAACAGTCGACACCAAATGAATCAATACTAACAGGAAACATAGGACTAAAATTAGCGCTGAAAACAATTGGATAACAGGTAGGAGTCGTGTGGGAAAAATAAGAAGCAAACACATCGTTCAGGACATTGCAACAATCGTTTGGATCTACAGGAACATTATTCGCGTCACAAAGCTCAACCGCACTGGATCTACTACCGCTGACCACACTCCAAAACTTTCGGGGGTTATCTTTTAAAAGAGAAAAAAGTGTACACTGATAAAACTCCTGCTTTGATTCTGCGACAGCTTGTTTATACTCCGTATCAGCAGCTTCGTAAGCGTGCCAGCGCTCAGCACATTTTGTTAATTTTGCTCGCCGAAATAACCGTTTCTTTTTATTTCGCAGACGCTTAAGGCGTGCGTTAAACCAAGGTGCCTGTGAATTAGAGCGGATGCGCTTCAGAGGGATGTACTGATTAGTTAGGTCACTCACTTTTTGTTTAAAGAGAGACCAATTTTCTTCAACCGTTCGCGTATGAAAACGTGAGATGTAATTGGTTAGAAACGTGTCTAATTCATTATTAATTGAAACGAAATCGGCATTTTTGTAGTCGCGAATAATCTTAAATGCTTTACATGAGGAAGCAGATGCCTGCAGGTCAAACTGAATAACACAATGGTCACTTAAACCTGGTAAATACGTTAAGGGAGACACAAGCTCAGGGGTTGTAGTGAGAATGAGGTCTAATACATTGGAAGAATGAGATGAACATCGTGTAGGCTCTAGTACAAGTTGCTTTAAATTAAAATCAAGACAAAGGCTTAGAAACGAAAAAGCCTGTGATGAGTGATCATTTATTGTGGGAGTGTCGCTTTTCCAGTTAATTGTGGGAAAATTAAAATCACCCAGTAGAAGCAAAGACGAAGAAGGAAACCGTACTACCAGTCTATTTAAAACATCGTGAAGCTCAGAGCAAAATGTATTAGACGAAGCGGGGGGTCGATAGCAGGCGCAAAAAATAAAATCCTTGTTCCTGACATGTACACGGGCACACACAAACTCTAAAGATATGTTAAGTGGTACAACGCTCGATATTATAGAATCACGAACAGCGATAAGAACACCGCCACCTGAGCGCGAGTCACGATTGAAACGATAAAATTTGTACATATTTTCACACTCAAAAATTTCACTGTCAGCAATTGTACTGGAAAGCCACGTTTCGGTAAGGATAACAATATCAGCTGTACACGTGTCGATAAGAGATGACAAGGCATCGCGTTTGTTGCACACGCTTCGCACGTTAGAATATAATATTGAGATGGTGTTAGTCGCCGGGCCTTTAGATAGTTATGTTGATGGCGCGTGTGAATTGTCATTGCTTGGGACAGGTGCGGAAACTGCATTATCGGTGCCCGGGAGAGACGCGGTGTTGTTAGTTTCGCGAGCATGACTAGGAGTTACTTCACAAACACAATCTGTTACAGGGCAGTAAGTATACACCTTTTGGTTAACGTGCAGCCTGTTTAGTCTGAGTGAGAACTTCTGACCGGTGCCTTTACCGAAATCGATTAACTTTTTGCGTAACTGCCGCGTAGCCGGACAGAAATCCTCACTGACTGACAATACCTGTTCCTTTCAACTTAAAACGCTGAGAAAATATATTCGCCTTGAATTTAGAGGAAGAAAATTTAACAATTATTGGCCGGCAGTTGTTAGTTGTGTATGAGCCTAATCTATGAGCACGGGATATCGCCTCGCCGGGTAAATCTAGTCCTAATATCGTGGAAAGATTGTCGCGGATAAGAGTCTCTGACTGCGACCAGTTTTCGGAAAGGGTGTCCGCAATACCGTAGAAAAGCAAGTTGTCACGACGTGACCTGTCTTCAAGCTCATTAAGTCTTGAATTCAGAACGGTAGTTTCGCCTCGGACGGCCTCACTAACAACATTAGACAGTTCAGCAGGATGATTTGGCACATCTAGTGATTCTACAAGTGATTCGACTGCTGCAAGTCTTGAATTGATGTCTAACACTTTTAGTTCTAGTTGATGCTGGTTATCTTTGACCTGATTTAGCATGTCAACCATTTCGGTATGACGCGCATCGTTCTTAGCAGACTGTTCAGCAATGGCAGCCAGAATATCAGCGTTAGTGATAGGGCCGGGGTTTGATTCAACGTCCCCAGACAACAAAAGTAACTTCAAAACGTGAACACACACATAAGCAACTCTAAAAAGAACCAGCGGGCACTGGAGGAGCAGCACAAAACCATTACAAGATCGTTTAACGTGTAAGGATGGGTAT
>JAZHYW010000320.1:0-14658 GCA_037355805.1 Ixodes ricinus
CGTCAGAACTTCCGGGCATGTCATCGTCGTCCGAAGCTTCGTCAGCTTGGTAGACATCCTCGGAAATTCGCAACAATACCTCACTGACACCGTTGTAAAATGACGACAAGAAGAAATGAAAAGAAGGTGGAGACGGGCGAAGCGACGAAAGACAAAATACAAAGACGCAAGCAACCCCCTGAGTCGAGTGGCCTTGAGCAACACGCGAGCCGAGCTCGCGTCAAGCAACAAACAAAAAGTAATCTCTGTTTTCTTTTTTTTTGTGCGCGTTTGCGAGGATGGAGGGCAAAGTGCATGGCGCATCGCGTTCCTCTCCCTCCCCTTCCCCGTTGCCCAGCGAGGGGAACGCTAGAGGCGCAATGGCGAAACGGCCACTGCGGGCGGGCCGTCGGCTGCTGCTGTTTCGGTTGTTTTCGTGCACCAAAAGCTTTTTGAAACAAGAAGCGGCGAAGCTCTACGGCAACACGGGCTCGGTGATTCGATAGCTCCATGCCCCCGGTAGGGTCGCAAAATTTGGTCGCGAATGTAGGTCGAAATTCTTTGGTCACGAGTTCCGAAAAAGAAAAAAAAGGTCGACTTATATTCGAATTAGTCAGCCGCGCGACGAGACACACATTATGAAAGCGATTGGTGCAAGCGACCAAGGCGACGTTTTCTAGAAACCCGAAAACCGAGCGACGCAAGCAGCGATAGTGAGAAATCTTGGTCGCTCGTCGCCGTCTCGTTGATCGCTATATTGCTTATATGCCGCTCAGAAAGGCGCTCTATACTCTTTCATACTTAGCGTGCAACACTGTCAAAGCTACTGGCGCGAGCGCGTGGCTTCATCTATGGTTTTGTTTGCGCGAGAACGCCTGCAAATGATCAACAAGATCAAGCCCCATGCTCGCGCCAGTAGCTTTGACAGCGTTGCACGCTAAGTATGAAACAGAGTATAAGTGCTTACCATAGCATTGGGACCAGCCCCGCATCCAACCGTAACCAGTCTTGTCTTTTTTTTAAGCCGCCCAGATAGAAGTTAACATCGTACATACGTCGTTTTCAAGCATGGCTCCTCGTTCATCGGCTCGATTTACACTTTCGGTACATGACAAACCGTGATGAAGCACAATTATTCTAGCTCGAAATTGTCACGAACACTTGGCACGCATGCTTACGCTGAAGCGCACCTAACTTAATTCAAAAGTAGAACAAAAAGGGGACGAGATTCGCTTACCGCTTCACGGAAAGACAGACGCCTTCGCATCCTAGGCCTACCGGCCGAACCTCGAAGTCGGCGATCGGACGAGGCGAGCTGGCCGCGCTGCGCTGACCCCTGCTGACCACACCTGGGTGAACTATGAGAGGCGCCGTCGAGTTGAGAACCAGAGTCGCAGTAGAAACGGACCGCCAAACATCTGTCCCGTACAACAAACGAGCCGACGTCCCCAACGTGGCTACATCTCCGCCATCTTCTCTGCGACGACGGGAAGCTGGGAAAGCGGGAAAGCCGAGCAGCGGAAGCGGAAGTCACTGGGCGGCCGCTTGCTTTACGTTTCGCTTTTAGCCGACGCCGGTTTCGGTTGCGGAATCGTGGGGTTCCAGCTGGTTGCGACGAGAGAAGCCACGAAACGACATCGAGTTGGCCGTGTACGAGTCACGGTACGAGCAACGGGCCGTTTGCCGCTGTCGACCGGTGACGCGGTATCCTCGGCTTGGCGTCAGGATCGGTTTGTTGCCGTGCACGTTGGTTTTGCTATGCGGTACGGCTGGTGCGGTTGTCGAATACTTGTGGTGCACATTATTCGAGACAGTCGCCCCAAGACGTCGCCGTGAAGAGTTGACCGAGGAATTTGTGTGAGCTCAACGTCGGTCTATGTTCCGTTTCGACATGTAAGGTATATGTAACGATACCATTGGTAAATGTTGGACGTTTCGTTGGAAGCTGGCGGTCGCCTTTCTGCATGTATGATTTGGTGATACCAGTGGTCCTGTGATGTAAGCGTTGGTTGGAAAGATGACGGTCGCCTACGGCATCGGACGCAAAACACAGCAGCCACACAGAATCTCATCGGCAAGCAAACTGGCTTCGAGTATAGTCAGACGCGGAGCCACAGCGGTGCCGGTATCTCCAGTTATGTAAAACGCCAAACCAAACCAGCTGCATGCGTAATTTCACGAAATTAATGTGGTGTCATACCAGAACTGTATAAGCAGCAGGTAGTTTTCTTGTACGTTTTTCCAATAGGGCTACGTCATAGGGCGCAAAATCATACCAGCCGCACCGAATCAAATCGGCAAGCAAACTGGCTGCCAGTGTAGAGAGACGCGGAGCCAAAGCGGTGCCGCAATCTCCAGTTATAAACAATAAATTAAGTTGGTGTCATACTAGAACTCTACAAGCAGCAGGTATGTTACTTCTACGTTTTTCCAATGGGGATATTTTTTTTCCTAACGTTTCGCTTTAATCCTGTTTAACATTTTACTACTAATTGACTAATTGATAGGTGCACCACTAAGGAGGCGTTAAGCTGTTGGTGCGTCACTGAAAATAAGAATAAATAAATAAATACGCAGGAACAACACTACCATTCTAAGAGATCTGTGGAGATAAGGCTGATTGATAAGTGGATTTAATGCACACCGTCAAACACGCTTTTATTGGCGAGGAACGCTTTGAATTCGATTATGCTCCATACCGATCTTGGCGCGACTGGTTCCGGACAATCCTTTTGAATATTCGAAACTTGATTGAATCTAAATGGCGATTCCCATGGCAAGTGCCCCTGATCGACCCAGTCACCTTGCAGGGTTTGGTTGTCTGTATGTTAGTATATGTTTGTGTCAGGCTAGAAGGCAGAGAGGCAATGGCGCTATACTTTCCCCGTATCGAGTGACTTTAGTTCGGACCGCTAGCGTTAATCTTGGGCGGATAAGGAGCGTAAATGCTGTAAATAACACTGCGTATTTTTGGTTTGAACACGCTGTAATAAGACCATTCCCATAGTCAATTTCAGCGCTGTGCCTTTTTGTTTGCTGGACTGGGTATTGAGTTATGATTAGGCGCAGTAGCTCTATTCCGCGTAATGAATCAGACGCTGTTACAATTACGTCGTCAATGTAGCAACCTACATTGCTCAGGCCCATCAACACCTTATCCATTAAGGACTGGAACAAAGCTGGGGCGCTGGCGATACCAAAGAAGTCTATTGTACTGATAGAGTCCCTTACGGGTGTTCACCGTCAAGATGAGTTTGGATTCTGGGCTTAGCAACACTTGCTGGTATGC
This sequence comes from Ixodes ricinus, assembly GCA_037355805.1. Classification (NCBI taxonomy): domain Eukaryota; kingdom Metazoa; phylum Arthropoda; class Arachnida; order Ixodida; family Ixodidae; genus Ixodes; species Ixodes ricinus. The sequence goes on from JAZHYW010000320.1 coordinate 3,269, forward strand.
CGAGGATAAATCCAGAACGCAAAACACTTTGCCATCACAAACCGCAGTGAACAACTCCTCTGGCAGTGGAAGCGGATAGTGGTCAACTTTCAGTACTGGGTTAACTGTGACCTTGAAGTCACCACATAGCCTCAGTTTGTTACCTTCTTTTTTAGCACCATTACCAGCGGAGTTGCCCAGTCACTTTGACTCACTGGCTGGATTATGCCTTGCGTTTCGAGCTCAGACAACTGCTTTTCGACCGCGTCACGTAACGCGAAAGGTACACATTGTGACACTGTTAGCACGAACACGACATCGGCGCATTTTCGCACTTTACTTCTAAGCCGTATTAGCGAGCACGAACTTTTATCGCCTACATTATAAACCTAAACGAGCTCTTTCCGTAGCGATAATAACTTTGATTACATCCTTTGGTTTCAAAGAGAAAAACTGGAAAAACCGGCGATCGCTTGTTCGTGCTAACAGTGTCGCGCTCTGTACTGGTCTGGCTTTACAAAACACAGGTGAGCAGCCAGCTTGCAAGACTATTTTTGCTTCGAAGTCTTTGATCGCTCCAAGCGTAGAAGAAAAAACGCGCGGGAACTTGCTGCGTAGTTTAGCTACCCTGTCTTCTGCGCTTAAGCTGAAAATATAATTCCAGTTGAGCTGCAACTTGTCTAACCAGCTCCGTCCTAGAAGCACAGGAAGCTTCCCGTTCACACTCACGAACCACGATAAGGGGCAACTTAGCAGATTGCCCTTCATAGCATGCAGTAACGTCACACTGTCCTAAGACCTGCATTCTCTGTCCCGTGTAAGTTTTTAACACGAGTGGCGTTGACTCACAGTTGACGTGTGAAAACTTGGACTTGTACACGCTTTCCGGCATTACGGTGACAGCGGCCCCCGTGTCGACCTGCATCGGCAAGTCCTGTCCTTCGACGTTCACAGTCACCATGTAGCCCTTCTTTATCGTCGAATCACGCTGTGCAGTGGTGCAAGATGTACTCGTCTTCCTCTGATGACTCAGATACTAGATGTGTCGTCAATGGTTCTTGGTTTACTCGACACATCTTCTGAAGATGGCCCACTTTTGAGAATCGCTTACAGGTGTAGGTCTTCTATCCAGCAACTATCTGACGCATGTGCCTTGCCACAGCGCTCACATTTTTGTTTTGTGTCCTTTCGGCACGTCGAACTCCTTGTCTTGGGTTTCGACTTCCCTTCCGTTTTAACGGTGTTGACAAAGGTGTCCACAGCATCGCTTCGGCTTCCTACTTGTAAGGCAGCGCTTTGCTTGGCGGCCAACTCCCTGTCACGAGCGATCTTGCAGGCGCCTTCAAACGTTAAGTCATCCGCCACAAACAGAGCTCTTTGAGTTTCCTCACACCGGATACCTGCCACTAATCTGTCACACAGCGCATCCTGAAGGAATACTCCAAAATTGCACTTTCGAGCGAGGTGTTTCAACTCGACAATAAAGTCCTCCACACTCTCGTGGTCTAATTGGATCCGGCGGTTGATTTTGCACCTCTCGGCTATGACTGAAGTCTTCGGGCTGTAGTGGTTCTTTAAAGAGCCTTGACTTCTTCGTACGTCTTTTGCCCTTGAAGTGCAGGAACTACCAAGTTCCTCAGGACCTCGTATGCTTCTGCCCCAATTAGTGTTAAAAACATCGCTAGTTTTTTTGCTGCAGCTATTTCGTTTGCGCTGACGAAAAGTTCAAAGCGTTCCAGGTAAGATTCAAAGTCCTGAATCTTTGGGTCGTACTCGTCGAGTCTGCCTAGTCTCGACATGACTTCGATAGGCACAAGAAACGTCCAAGCAGGTACTTATCTTGTCGCTGCTTTTCCCGACGTGCGCTCGAATTCCACTGCTGACGCCTGGTCCCCGGCCGCCTTCTCTGAACGTTGACGGCTTCCCATTACTTGCTGTCGCTTTCCTTACGCGACGCTTGGCAGACCAGTGCAGGCGAAACCGATCCTCGTCGCCAATGTAATAACCACGATGAAGCACGACGATCCAAACCAGAAGAACCTTTATGGTGTCCAGCTCGTTCTGAGAGCTTACCAAAACGATAATGTGTCATGCGCGAGATGAACGCGGCCAATCTCACGAGCTTGATGTCAAAGCCCCTCGCGCTACTAGCTCAGCGCTTGGTTCTTGCGCTACAACATCTATGATCATTCCATTTCAAGAATAATAGACCGATCTCACCAGCAAGTTTGACAACGCCACCGCTGCCGCAATGCATCGAGGGAACTTTAGTCTTTCTGCGCGTGCGACAACCTAGCTGGAACTCTGCGCGTGCAGGGCACGAACAGTCTCGTGCACTGCCGAATGCCTCCTGTGAACTAAAGTTATGGCTGCCTTGCGCAAGCGCAAAACGCTTGGTGAGATCGGTCTATTTACCCGTTTAGTTTTATTTACTTAACCCCTTTAAGCCCTTAGCAAAGTATAGCTTTGAATTAATAATGATTTCGTGTTTTAAATTTAATATATTATATTAAAGTTTAACGTGATACGCCTCTCTCTGTGCTCCTCCTGGAGTCTTTAGCTCTGTGTGGCGAATCGAGGGAAATTCTCTATTATACCTAGCTCCCGGGGACAACGGCAAGTTCGGCTTAAACGCACGTAAAATAAGAGAGATATCACGTGTCCCAGGCAAAACTACCGCTGTAAAATGATCCGGAAAAATTGAGTATTCAGAAATGTCCAGACGTGTAAAAAATGTAAAAAAATAAGGGAAAAACTTACGTAAAAACTGAAAGCAAAAAATTTCCCAAAGTCAAGGTTGAAAGCGTTCGCAAACGACTGAGTTATCGAAGCTATTTACTTGTGGCGCCATCTCCCGCGAGGCGTAGCGAAGAGACGAGACAGTCTGTTGTCTGCTCGCTGCGCCTTGCAGTAGATGGCGCCACAAGTAAATAGTGTCGCTAACTCGTCAGACTGTCTGATTGGAATGGCTAGTGGGTAGACGCCGAGCTAGCTGCCTATGTCTACTCACTGTTCGAATGTGAACGACGCACACCGGACGCCGACGTTCTCCGTTAGAACGCATACGAGTAGCGAGTGCATTTAGTGAAAAAGGCAGCCATAGCTCGGCGTCTATACCCACTAATCATTCCAACCAGAGTTCGGCGCATTGAGGTCCCCGCGCGGTTTCATGTGCTCCTCTCCTCAGTTTCTCTCCATAATCGCACACATGATAAGATAAAGAAAAATAACCGAGTATGCAATTGCAATCAAAACGTAAACGTTGATGGAGGAATGTTCATGCAGCGCCAAGTCAGTGGCGGATGTCACGTGGCGGATGCATGACGGTATCGTATGTCTCCGGCCAGCAGAAGCACTTCGTCGGATATCAATAATTTACCGAATTAACTTGGAGTTCACAAACTTGCAATCGAAAATGGAGTTTAAAAACGCGCACTCTTTTAGGACATTGTTCGTTTCATCGTGAAATTACCCATCAGAACAATCCAACCAGAGCAAAGCATTACGATTACTCGCATTTGTGTTTTGTGTGCAGAATAAATCCGCAGTCATGCTGCTAACATACGGGGTATTTGTTTTTCTAAGCTTAACAAATTTGTACAAAAAAACAACATGAAAGCTACACTTACGCGGTTTGTGCAGGTGAGTTATTCGGTCAGGGGGACGCAGTATAGGGGGCTAATCGTAAAGACCAGTGGATTAGTTAAGTAAAATTTGTAAATTAACTTTTAAATGAGTGAAAATAGACATATGAATCCCCATATAAACTTGCGGAGCGTCATCGAAGAACACTAAGGCAATAATTTTTAGGAAGAGTTTGAGCCCGTGGGAAACGTAGTAGTGCTCTAAAGGTCCCACTCATGCAGCAGGTACAAGGCTTTGGCTATGATAAGGGACGGAAAAATCGCGCGGGAGCGTTATCGCACCGGTAGCCTTACTCCAGCTGCACTAGTGGTAATTTTAGCGCGCTAGTGCGCATCTCACGCGATCAAAGCCTTTCTAGAAATTACCGATTTCGCTGTTTTCGACGAAGCTGAGCAAGTTTCTAATCAGAACCATCCGTCTATTTTCACTAATTAAAAAGTTAATGAACAAATCATACTTAATTAGCCAGAACTGATCGTTACGGTTAAGGTCGGTTCACACAGGGAGCGTTTGCTTACGATTTCTAACGTTAAGCGAGGAGTCGCCGGATATTGGTGTCTCGTGTGTCGCGTTGCAAAGCTCCGTAAAACAGGTCGCCACACTTCATTCGAAGCACGGACGTACAGGTGACTCGCGAGGTAAGCGGTAGTAACAGCGGTCTTAAAGTAACGTAGGAAAGCGCCCATGTGCGAACCGTCATTTAGCCCACTATACTATGTCCCCCTGGCCGTATAACTCAGCCTCGCAAACCGCATAAGTGTAGCTTTCACGCTTTTTTTAAGTCAAGCTTGCTAAGCTTAAAAATGAAGCACCAGAAGACATTCTGCGGACATTTTTTGAAGCACACGTACATGTATAAGGCGAACATACCGCAGATATTTGTCATCATGTCTGAGGCGAACACCATGTCTTGTGCATGATGTAGTAGTAATGTCACCGCCGCTTAAATGAGCTGTGCCTCGATCAGGATTGTACAATTAAAATCAATAGATAAACAGTATTATGCCATTTGATTTCTTCTGTCGTTGCGTATATACAGGGTGTTTCAGAAAACGCAGGCCACATCGCTCCTGCGAAAACTAAGCATCGCCCAGAAAAAACGTTAATGCCGTGTTGGTGGCTGCCCAAGAGCCTATTTAAAAAAAAAAAAATAATGACGTTTAGAAAAATTTGTTTTTTTGTTTTGTTTTTAGGAAGTAACATTTTTTTTTTTCATTTTAAGGCCATAGTTTGAAGTATAAACTTACTGGACATCATCAGAAACCCTATATGAACCCTTTTTAGACAAGTATAAAGCATGCCGAGCATTTTACTATGTTTTGCTTTGCTGAGGAAGACGACGACGACGACACAGCTTTTGGGTTACCTTCGTCTGTATCTGCTAATTCCACCTACTGGGTGAAACAAGGAGACGGCAGGCTCTTTAAATCGACCGGAAAATTCGGTTTCTTAACCTATCGCGCTACGACTTTGTGCAGCGTTGCCCACAGATGGTGCATTTTTTTTGTAAAATTTGCAAAGAATGAACTTACCTGAGGAAAAAGTAAAGAAAGAAAAAGGCTTAGCTCCTATGGAAACGCAACGACGCCACCGGTCTGCAAACAACACGGCGCCGTTTCGCACGGGAGACAAGAGATGGCGCAACGAACGCCGCTAACGAACGAGCATACGGCGCCGAGAGCCGGCACTTTGGCAGACGATCCTCTCGAGTCTCGACTCAAAAGCGGCTCGCGTTCCGCAGGCGGCGACAGTCGCAGAAACAAAAACTGGCGCGATAACAAGGAACTGCAGTTTCTTGTCTGCTGGAACACCCGGCTCTCCGCGTCGTCTGCTTGTTCGTTGGCGTCGCGACCGCTTGCGCCATCTCTTGTCTCCCGTGCGAAACGGCGCCGTGTTGTTTGCAGACCGGTGGCGTCGTTGCGTTTCCATAGGAGCTAAGCCTTTTTATTTCTTTACTGCTTCCTCAGGTAAGTTCGTTGCTTTGCAAATTTTACAAAACAAAATGCACCATCTGAGCAACGCTGCACAAAGTCGTAGCACGATGGGTTAAGAAACCGAATTTTCCGGTCGATTTAAAAAAGCCTGCCGTCTCCTTGTTTCACCCAGTAAGCTCTACTAACTAGTATAACGATCCTACTTGCTGACATTCCGAGGTCTCCTACAACCAGGGAGGGATCCGATCGCAGCGCACAAGGGGCCTCCTCCGAGGAGGCCAGGATATTTGCCAAAATGTCCACCATGGCATCGAACCTACCGGCTGCCCTCGAAGAGGACAAAGGACAAGCAAGTTCCGCCACGCTCATAAAAGACGGGTACACGATTCCGCTGAAGGAAGCTCTCACCGGTACAATCAGCAGCTCCTCATCGACGATCATGTCTACCCACGACAACGATACCATGGAACTTGACGACGGGGAATATGAGGTCGTTCATGGGAAAAAGCGACGCAAGACCTGCCCGAGCAAAGCGCCAGCTCTCCAGGAAGGGGCAAACCTTCAAGTCGGATGTACCGTACTCTATGCCCCCACTGACAACCAGAAAATTGACTCGCTCAGCAAGTTCAGACTCACAGACTTTCTGAACAACGCTGCGCCAGGCATGGTCACTGTTGTTCGCGTAAACAAAGCTCGGAACATCCTTGCAGTCGACGTGAAAAGACCCGCGTTCAAAGCCGAGCTCCTCAAGGTGACCAAGCTTTGTACAGTGCCGGTGAGAGCCTACCTACCAAGAGAACACTCAGGCAGTTTTGGCGTCCTTCGGGATATAGACCCGGACTATACCGAAAATGACATAAAGACACAGCTGCAGTCATCCATCGGCATAGTTGAAGTGAAGCGACTCGGCAAAACATCGCCCGTCGTACGCGTAACATTTGCAGGAGAGCAGGCGCCCCAACATGTGAAGGTGGGCCTCGTGAGAACAGAAGTGATTCCCTACAGAGCACGCCCTCTGCAATGTTACAAGTGCTACAAGTTTGGCCACATCGCAGCTGCATGCACGACGGAGTCTCAACTCTGCCATCGGTGCGGCAAAAGTCATGACGGCATGTGCGAAGGCGCCCCGTACTGCGTGAACTGCGAAGGTGACCATGCCTCGAACGCAGCGGATTGCCCGGTTAAAGAAAGAGAGACTGAGATTATAAGGTACAAGCTCGAGCACAACACCACATTTCGCGAAGCGAAAGGAGCCGTACATGCTAAGAGACAGGTTAGCAAGAAAATGACTGCTAAAAACACGCACTCATCTAAGAACACCACCAACAATGTACCTCCTCTGACTGCTGAAGAGTTCCCTCTGCTTAAGACACCGGAGGGCGCAAGTAACAAGTCCGTGGACGTAGCGTCCACCACAAACAGTTCTCAAAAATCATCCTTTTGGGAACAGCCAAATATCAAAGACATCACTTCGCACACGGACTCGGAAGGGCATATGCCGACATCCAACCAGACAAGTGGAATGGGACATGGTTCTCCTTTTAAAGCCATAATTGCACTTGCGATCACTGCGCTTCGTAGACTATTGAACACACTCTCACCTTCGTCAGCGCTTCATCAAGTGATCGGGGCAATCCTTTCCCTAGAGCCCATTATTATGATGGCGTTCTGAAGGTCTTTCATGCTTTCCTTACTCGTGAGCAGAATAACTGTCTCTGTTTCAGACTAGTCACCGCCGAAATCATCACTCATCATTCATCAAACGCCTCATGGAGTAGCTGGAAGTTTATGGCTAGTGTCCTTGGAACGACCCATTCATGACAGCACACAATAAAACGACCAGAACAACCCAAGACACCGGATTCCCGACAATTCTGCAGTGGAATTGTAACGGTCTAAGACAAAGACTCACGGACCTCAAAGCACGACTACTGGAACATCCATTCGATATACTACTGCTACAAGAGCCACGAATGGAACAAAAACAAATCAAGATCCCTCAGTACACCGCTTACGCGACAAAGCAGACAGGCAAACATCCGTGGGCAGTGATACTTGTGAGGAACAGTGTCTACCACCATCAGCTGGACCTCACCAAGTACTGCTCAGAGAGGGCGGACTTCGCCGGGGTGCAGGTGCGCGCACGCAGAAAAGATATCGTGATAGTTTCGGCATACATACATCCATTGGGCAAGTGGCGACCACGTGTGCTGGCCGAGATGAGAGCGGAGCTTGGCACAGACAAGGATATGCTGATCGGCGGCGACTTCAACGCTCACAACGAGTCCTGGGGAGACGGGAAGACAACAGCCAGAGGTCGGAGACTGCAGAAACTCCTGGACACAACGGACTTCGAAGAAATTGGAACAGGGACACCAACATTCCTTAGGACAGACACGCAGCAAAGTGTGATAGACCTGACATTCACGGCCGGGATACTCAGACCACTACGAGCGACCCCTCAACCCGACGGGTGGGGAAGTGACCACACACCCATCGTAGTGGGAAACCTCCCTAAACCGCCCTCGAAGACTTGCAAAGTTGTCGACTGGGCTAAGTATCGGTCGCACCTTTCCAGCTTGCGCGCTAGTGGTCAACCCCTCACCACTCCGGCTATGGCCGAAGCACTTCGACTGGCGACTCACACGGTAAGCGTGCCGATTAACAGGCCAAATCCAGACCTAGAGTGGCTGGAGCTTCGTGCAAAAAGGAGACAAGCCCAGCGGCGAGCCAAGAGAACAAGGCTACCCGAGGACCAGGTCACGTTCAGGAGACTTGACGCAAAATTTAAAAGGCACGGAAAACGGCTAGCACGAGAACAATGGCAGCTCAAGTGCGAAACACTGGACGGAAGAGGAGGGAGCACAAGCGCATGGAGAATGGCAAGGAGCTTGACATGCAGACCGGGACCAAGACACCCCATCATCGGCATGGCCATCAAGCTGCATATTACCACACAAGCTGTGATAGAACTCATCGCGGACGCACTACTCAGTACCCCGTCCCTCCCTGCAGGACCGAGGAAACCACCCAAAGGCTGGATCCGATGGAGACCGCCGGAATTTCAGGCGATGACGATAGGACAGGAAGACCTTCATCTCCATGAGCTCAAACGCGCCCTTGCATCGCTGCCTCGAAAGAAGTCGGCTCCCGGACCTGACGGAGTGACAAATCAAGCGCTCCGAAACCTCGAAGAGGACGCCTTGCCAGACCTCCTGGCATACCTTAACGAGGTATGGACAACAGCATGCCTCCCGGCAGACTGGAAGAAGGCCACCGTCGTGCCACTGCTCAAGCCAGGTAAACCGTCAGACCAGCCCAACTCCTACCGTCCGATAGCACTCACGTCGTGCGTCGGGAAGCTCCTCGAGCGGATAATCCTCTGCAGGCTGGTGCACCATCTCGAGACGGTAGGGGCTCTGCCAGAGTGCTACGCAGGATTTCGACGCGGCAGATGCACAGCGGACGCCATCGCTGACCTGGTAACAGCGTTGGAGGACGGCAAGGCCCGACACCGAACAACAGGTGTAGTTCTCCTCGATATATCCAAGGCCTTCGATGCCGTTGAACACAACAGCATCGTGACAGAGCTGAAAAGACTGGGAATCGGTGGCCGAATGCTTGCCTTCATCCGCGCGTTCCTGGAGGGCCGCGAGGCACAAGTGAGTGCTGCGGGGGTCTGCAGCACAGTGAGGCGTATAACACGAGGGGTACCGCAAGGCAGCGTACTCAGCCCGCTGTTGTTCAGTGTGGCGTTGGCGGCGCTCCCGCAAGCAGCCCGGATAGGCGAGCGGACGAACCGTCCAGTGCACATGGCGGTTTACGCAGATGATATTGCCATCTGGGCGGCCGACCGAGGCTGCTGTAGGAAAAGCGTCCAGAAGGAACTGCAGAGAGCTCTGGACAACATCTTCCATTTTCTAACGACACTGGGCCTCACCCTCTCCGCGGCAAAATCCGTAGCCCTGCTCAATGCGCCACACAGGACGTACAAGTTCACATTGTCTCTACAGATTGCAGGGACCCCAGTACCAATAGTAAAGCAAGCAACGTACCTGGGGCTGAAACTAGATGACAGAGTCTCGTGGCAACCAGCTGTGAGCACAGTCCTCAACAACAACAAAAAAACGACGTCCATCCTTCGCATCCTTGGAGGGGTACGAAGAGGCACCTCACAACGCATGATGCTCCAACTTTACCATGGACTGATCAAAGCACGAACGCTCTACGCACTCCCACTCCTCGACCTCAACCACAGGCAGTGGGCAAGCTTGGAAAGGGCACAAAGAGTGGCACTTCGCATATGCCTAGGCGTCCCACGGACGGCATCATCGCGTCACACGCTAGTAGAATCGGGAACAAACACAGTGCAAAATGCAGCGACAGAGCGGGCTCTACGACATCTCATACGGATGCAAGAAACTCCCAGCACAGTATCACTCGTGAAGAATATAGCGACTCGCCGTGCACATCTTGCGAAACTCGTCAATCTTCTTGAAGAAATTGCTGGGTGCCCAACCACCCATATTACACTTCCACCGCCGCCCAGTGAGCCTCCCACAGTGAAGATCGAAATGAATATCGCGCAGATGGGTCCGAAGAGAGTAACCCCAGCGACAGTAGCGTATCAACACACATCACAGCACATCGACGAGTTCTACCACGGATGGACACGGACATTCACAGATGGGTCAGTGAAAGCACAACGAAGAACAGCTACGGCTGCGGCGATCTCGGAAGGACACAGCAGAATGGAGAAGCTGAGCTTTCATGCGTCATCCACAACAGCCGAGCTGGCAGCCCTCCGCCTGGGACTGGCAATGACGGATGGGAAACAACCGGGGAACTTGGTTTTGCTCACGGACTCTAGGGCGGCGCTAAGACTCCTGGAGAAACCCGACAGGGCACCTGCGCTCGCACGGGAGGTAATGGCCAAGGCTCAGAATCTCCAAAAGGGAGGATGGACGATCGCCTTTCAGTGGCTTCCGTCTCACTGCGGGATCGAGGGCAATGAAGCAGTTGACGCCCTCGCGGACCGGGCCCACGACGAGCCAAACTGCCCCACTTCTGAGGTCCCCGCCTTCGCAGACGCTCGCCTATTGACGCGGCGAATTATCTCTGCACGCCATCCGGAGCTCGAGAATGGACCCCTACCCGCTAAAATTCCCGGACGCCTGACGAGAAACGAGACGGCCGTCCTTCACAGGTTACGCACCAGAAGCGCCTTCACTCCCGCCTACCTGGCAAAATGGAAGGACCACCGAGATGACGCATGCGGTACATGTAGGGTAACCGCAGACGACGAGCATCTTCTATGTGTGTGCCCCCTATACAAAGAAGAGCGGGGCGAACTAAGACAAACCTACTCCGCCCTCGGATGCCCAAGTGACACCCTGGAAGAGCTGATTAGGCCAACAGCAACAGCTGCCAAGGCGGAAAGACTGCTAACCGCGCTAGCCAAATTCTTGAGTCGCACGCAACTGTGCGACATAATATAGCGACATTATACTGACGTTCCAGGAATGGTCTAACCGCCTAAGAAGATGGACATAGAACCTCACTCTCGAGTGCTAGTCGCCATGCGCAGGAAAAGTCCGGCTTTTCCTCCGCCTAGCCGAACAATTGCACTGCAGCCCATGATACGCCTGATCCATACACGACAACGATGACGACACTATGACTGCCACATTCTCACTTTTATTTTCTTCTCTTCTTCTCTTCTTTTATCCTTTTCTCCCCTCCCCCTCCCCCCTCAACGGTGACCTACGGGCCTGCATGGCCGCGCAACCCATCGTTGTTTTCTACAAAATAAGTAAGTAAAGCTAAACAACA